>JASPKZ010003518.1:0-81494 GCA_030220185.1 Diploptera punctata
CTCTTTTTCCTATAGGAAACTAAGCAAGGTGTTGTATCTTGCCGATGTGAAGTAATTCCATTCATACATTTTTCTTATTCTCTGGACAGGAAGAAGCGGTGAATGCTCTTATTATCTCTGTAGGTCATTTGTTATCAGTCATCGAGGAAGTAGGAATCATTTGTATATAATGAGTCGTCTGTAAATATGTTAAACATTTCCTGCGCTACTAACGTGTTTTGACATCTACTAATAAGTAACATAGAAAACGAAGTTGGAATATGTTATTAATTTGGATATTAGCTGTGCATCAATAACATGATGCATTTTGTTGTTTTTAAGCCTATAAATTAATATTCCCATGCGTATTGTGTTTGTTTAATTTGTTATTTACAGTCTCTTTAACTGCATTGATAATATAGTAACATTTCCTTTATCTTTTAACTATTTTTCTGCCTGGTGTGTTAATTTCTTGTTTTTATGTCCGAAATAAACCTGACATCCATATCGGAGTGTTCTCTCAGGGTAACAAAATCGGTTTTAGGTACGAATACCAGTAAGAATGCTCTTCATACTCCACCGAATATCAGGATATTTGAATTTTAAAACCATTTTTATAGGGCTTTCATGTGTAGTAAATTATATTAATCTTATGGGATATGGGAATGCTGTTGCCACATGACGCCGCAGATTGAGTGACGGAGTTTCATTCAAACTCCGTTAGCCACTGTTCCGGTAAATGAGTTCACCCCCTTAACTTTATTAAATATGTGGGTGATAATTGGACTGCATTACTGCATCAACGGCTATGCGCCATTATGTCAGTTTTGAGAAAAATAGTTTAAATCTCCATTATTTATAGTAGCGCCAAAGTAACAATACAGTAAAAGCTCCTCATTCACGGTTCCGTTATTCGCGGGTTAAAAAATTGCGACACAGTTCCTGTATTCGCGGCTAAAAAATTCTTTATTCGCTGATCCAGTCGGTATATTAGAAAGATTAGGTATTCTTTATTAACGCACAGGCAACTTTTTCCTGCAGGCACGTGCTAATGAGGGTTTTACAAAGAGCGATTGAAGCCAATTGTGCAAATAAATATAAAAAACAAACCTTATTATCACTAGCCTAAAGTTCGTTGATAAAAGCAGCCGCCGCGCCGCCGAATTTCACGTGCCGCTATGTCCGTTGATAAGTGCCGTCCTCGCCACGATCAATGTTTTATTGTTTCAACTTGTCATTCATTGCAATAATTTTGATTGAATAGCACGAGTCTCTTCTGCTTTGTTCCCAAAAGAAAGAAAAGTTAGTTTCGAAGTGGAAAAAAGCAGTGTTGTCGCTTAAAGTAAAAATAGGACAGTTTACTCGCTGGCCAGTCGTTTACATCCGTATCAACTGTACTACTCATCAAGAAATCCGAAGACAAATAAGGAATTCTATCGCTGAATTCACAGCTGAATTGAAATACCTTTTAAAGCGGCAAATGGGATAAAAAATACTAAGTTCTTTAAGTCCTTGCCTAAGCCTGACAATAATAATTAATATAAATTGTTCCAAATCTCTCATTTAATTGATTTTATTTTGATAATTTTTATTTTATTTGAACCTTTGAACGTATTCCCATATACCCATACAAATTACTATTCCATATTCACGGTTACTGTATTCGCGGTATATTTGCGGAACGTATCCCTCGCGAATAATGAGCTTTTACTGACTTGATATTGCAAGTTGTTTTCCTTGTTCGACAGCTATTCGTCAATAATCTAAAAGCGGGAACATTTGGCGCTTAGTTGCATGATGAAAATTTTTGATTAGCATTATGAAGATCTGATTTCATAGCCGTTTGTTTTCAAAACAAATAATCTCTGATAGAACTGATGGGGTTTACATTTTTCTTTAATAATAAGGCTATACAAACAAACAAATTGACAATGAAAGAATGGAATAATTATTTACAGGAACTATATAAACAAGAAGAAAATAATCAGGATGTCTATGAATATAAAAATGAAGATAAATTAATTGAAATAACAATAGATGAAGTAACTGATACAGTACGGAGATTGAAAAATCAAAAGGCTACAGGTCCTGATACGATAACAAATGAAATGATGAATATGGGGAAATACAACTGATAAATGAACTACAGAAATTATTCCTTCTTCTTCTTCTTCCTTCCAAGTATTTGGCCAAGGCCTGTTACGATCCTATAGAAAATTTTCCCTCCAGCGTTTCATAGGACGGCCCAGTGATCTTCGTCCTCTTGGTATATAATTATAAATAGCTTTGGGAGGGGATCCGATTTCAACTCATTCTTTCAAGATGGTGTTTCCAATTTAGTTGGTACTGTTTAATATATTCCAAAATTGGCGTAGTCTTCAATTCTTTTAAGATATCGGTGTTCCTTTTCCGATCCCATCTGGTGTAACCCGCTAGAAGTTATTCCAAATATCATAATAAGCGGCACCACCCACTAGAATAGAAATCGAGTATAACTATTTCAATATTTAAAAAGGGTGATAAAACTATACCAGAAAATTATCGTGGAATTACATTACTTAATAGTTCTCTAAAAGTATTCACAAAAATATTAAACAATAAATTAAATGCATTAATACATAATAAAGAACAACAACAAGATTTCGGAAAAATAGATCCACATTAGATGCAATTTACATAGATAAATTGTGGAAAAATCAAGGGAATTCAATAACCCAGTATTCTTATGTTTCATAGATATGAAGATAGCTTTTATAGAGTACAGCTTGAAGATGTTGTACATATCTTGAGAGAGAATGAAATTCCTAATGAACTGATTAGAACAATAATATCAATTAACACGCACTGCGGAACAGTAAGCAAAGTAAGAGAACAGTAAACTGAAGAAATAACTCTCACAAAGGACATCAGGCAAGGTGACACTTTAAGTCCATTCTTATTTAATATTATAAAGGATAAAATTATTGAAAACATACCACCACGATTGGGTTATAAAATAGGAAACAGTAGATTTCACTTCATATGTTACGCAGATGATGCCGTTCTCCATTCAGAATCTGAAGATAATTTACAAAGATCTTTACATCAATTTAATATAAATGCCGGAAAATACAATATGGAAATTAATACAAATAAGATAAAATGCTTAACAATATCAAAAGAAACAATAGGATGCAAATTAGAAGTGGAAAGAAAACTTATAGAACAAGTATCAGAATTTAATTATTTAGGTGTATTAATAACAAACACTAAACATTTAATAAAATAAGTAAAGAAACAAGCTAATAAAAGCAGCACAAATATCATGGTATATGAAAGATTTAATTTGGCGCAACAGACATATTTCAATAGAAAGCAAAACCCGCATATACAAAACGATAGTTCGACCAGTTATATATATGGAGCAGAAACTAGGGCTGATACAACAAAAACTGAACAAATAATAAGCACATGTGAAATGAAAATCTTTTTTTTTCAAATGCCCCAGGCTTGTCTTTCGACATTCCTGGTTTCTCTCCTGGCATGGCGTACTTGTAACCCACTTCTGAGGTTGGGGCGCCTGGAAGGCGGGGTTACGTTGCCCCGATGATATGATGGGTGATGATGATGATAATGGTGCGCCAGGAGAGTCCCTAATCCTAAGCTTAACCTAGGATGAATATGAATGATGATGATTGCGATGGCCATCTGATTTCGGGGACCGTTTGGGCCTTAAAGTTTTCCTGACATTTGTCTTACAGGTGAGGAAAAACCCCGATAAAAACCTCACCCAGAAAAACTGTCCCGACCGGGGACCGAACCCGGGCCCGCTGCGTGACAAGGCAGCACGCTACCCCGAGACCACAGCGGTGGACGAAATGAAGATCTTAAGAACTGGAAAACATTATTTGATAAACTACACAACACAGAAATTAGGGACAAATGTCATATTCAAGATATAACCAAATTTATTATAGATAGACGAAAGGGTCATATAGAAAGAATGGAAGACAACCGACTTGCAAAAAGATAGACCAATGAACGGGAGAAGGACAAGAGGAAGACCAGCCAAGAGATGGATAGACAGTGAATGCACATCCAATACGTCTTCCTCCGAGGAGTGATTTTGGAAATAAACAGGATGAAAATCCTACAAATTAAGTTTAAGAAGAAGAAGAAGAAGAAATAAGCTATATTTAAATATTTGACGCTAAAAGTGTGCGTACACGTACTTCATGTCCCAGTGCATCAGATGACATAAAAAATAATTTTTAAAATGGCGCTTAGCCGGTTGATGCATAACATTGTTCAATTATGCGTTATATAATGTTTCTTTTTTTATAAATCGGGTACCCACCATCTTGGCAACGTTGTAGGCGAATCTGTTTAACTGAATCACCCATTTCAAGTGATTTAACTAATAAATCAAACTTGAATGAAAATTGCATATTTACTAACAAAAATTGCTCTATAAGAGCAATGCTATTTTCTAGACGTAAAAAAAAAAACCTTGTAAACATCATGTGATCTCTGTCACTTGACTGTTATTCTTGGTATTTGATGGGACATGGAATTTTTATTGTCTCCTTCTATTCTTGCAAACTAAAGCTTGACAGTGAACAAAATTCAGTGCTAATTCTTTCTTACCTCGACTGTACATTTTATACGCAGACCGGTGTTCCCTATCCATCTTTTTCAACAATCATCTTCAGTACCCATATCACTTATATTGGAGGTGATACCAACATCAAAATAATGCTACAAAATAATCAATAACAACGATGCTGATGTAATTGAATGCCAACCAGATTACAAGTAAATCATATGATTACAGGAAATAAGGTAAACGCGGGCGAATGAGATCACAAATTTATTAATTGTTGAAAAATTGTCAGTATTGTTTATTAAAAAACAAAAGCTTAATACATACTAGGAAAGTATAAATATTCTACATTATAATACGCGTATTATTTTGATTCTAAGTTTTCACAGTTCCTGGGAATTTTTAATTTAGTATTTGAGTGCAAGTAATCCTATTCGCCCACATTTACCTTACCAGAAAAAAGATGAATGCAAAGAAAACATTTACGTCATAGAATTCTAGCGCATGTGCAATAAGACTGTAGTTTGTTCGCTGCTAAACTATACTTGGGTCTGCAACCTTTACTTAATTTTATGTGGCCATGATTGAATATAAAATATTGTAGTTATGTGGCCGGTGATTTATTACAATGCCGCAATCCAATGAATAATACTCTGAATTATGTCTCACAACATAGTTTCCTGCTTAATATACCGCAACATAGGACATCGCATCACTCCATACCATATACTATTTTCACTTCTCGCAACTGGAATTCCACACCACAAGAAATAAGGGGCTGCCGGACATTGTCATCTTTTAAAAAATCTAACTAAAGAATTATTTAATAACAAACTAACTTATACACCTCACTGATAGTATTCTTTTAGCAATATTAATATATTTAATTATTTATGTAAATAATATTAAGAATAACAAACATTTTTATTTGTTTTGTTTTAAATATTGTATAATCGTAAAATTAGTTTTCTATATCTCATTATTTTCCTGTTTTTTATATACACTAGACAGGGACAATTTAATATGCCTTGCTTGTATACATTTTATTATTAGTTTTAGTCTTAATTTTAACTAATATTAACTGGTTGTATTATAGATCGTAATATGTATATTAGATATTATCTTTTGATCAAATTTTTACCTAGTGTTTAATATTAGAGTTAATTAAGATTGTTATATTCTTATGTAATATATGTTTGTCCTGGTGAGTGGAAGAGAAGGCCACATGGCCTTAACTCCACCAGGCTAAATAAATCTAATCTAATCTAAAAAAATCATGTTTGCTCTAACCTCGACTATATCATTACCCAGTGTAAGGTATATATGTTAATTGGCGTTTCTCGTATAATATATCATATTTATATTATTATTATTATTATTATTATTATTATTATCATAAGTATTATTATTGTTATTATTGTATAACATGTTATTTGTACATGAAATTTACATTGCAACTTTTAATATATTTTTAACTCTTTATATATTAGTATAGTATATATCTATATTTGTCAAATATTTATTTGTATTTGTGCTGGTTGAGCGGAAGAGAAGGCCTTATAGACTTAACTCTGCCAGAATAAATAAAACTATTATTATTATTATTATTATTATTATCATCATCATCATCCCCTCATTGAATATCTTATTTTTCACGTGAACAAAATTAAATATCTATTGTTTCCAACGAAGTCATTATTGTCACGCAATCTTCTATGAAAACTCATGACTAACTTATGAGATATAGTAAGTTTCAGATTCCCATATAATTTGATACAATTTGTTGGCATACAATTGTAGGCATTTAGTGTTTATAGGTGTCATAACTCCAGGCGGGGTTGATGGATTTTTTAGGATGGAAAAGGGACAAGTCCTCCGGGAGGGACTTGAAGCGTGGGTCCTTAGTCTGAAGATTTTCAGGCTCGTAAAATATAAAAAGGTCTCTTAAACAAAATTTACCAATCTCAACATCCTAGAAACACCTAAGTTGCCTGCTAGATATCTCATTCAGTCGGTATGTTGACTGCGTGCCATTCATTACATCTATGGGCAAGTAACTAACTAACTCACTCACTTGCAATATCGAACCCGTAGGTTCACGGCCGCGCGGACATAAGCTCTCCATACATCCCTATTCTGAGCTAATGTTTTCCAATCATTCCCTTATAATTTACTTCCCTCAAATCATAGTTAAGGCAAATAAAGTAACTAAATTAATGTGATCTAGTAATTCCTTACAAAGGAGAGCCTATGGCTCAACATTGGGCTACTCTATTATAGGTAGATGGAATGATGATAATAATAATAATGATGATGATAATAATAATAATAATAATAATAGTAGTAGTAGTAGTAGTAGTATAGTCTTAATATATTGTGGTGATAAAATTAATCTGACAGAAAATGAATCCAAATTTGCCAATTGTAATATTAATTTTATCCAAATAGGTAATTTTATTTTTAAGATTGGTATAATGCACGGTAGATTATGTCCTTAAGCCTATATGGTTTTCCTTTATATACATATCCTTGTTTACCATATATATATATATATATATATACGTTAAGTCTGGAAACATTAGAAGGAAGAACTTTTCCGATCCTAGTTTATAACCTATTGCAAGCACTTGTTTCTAAATTGAAGCCACAGGGATGTCAATCCTTAAATTCGCACAATGATAAATGAGCGTGTATACTCATGCAAGTGTCTGAACTGCCAGCAGACTGAAGCCATGCCTTAAGATAAATGTCTGAAATTAATTGCATTTTAGTAGACTACAGCTCAAAAAATAAGGGATTTTTAACTCCCTCTAAACCCGGGGGAATGACGTCAACTGAGTGCGTATACTAAAATCAATAATTCAAATGTTTTTACTTCAAATATAAAAAGTTTTTTTTTACTTATTTGTTCCAGGTCTATATGGTATATTTCTTTTGTTTTATTTTAATAAATATGTGGCAGGGATGCTCTGCAAATAATCTGTAGATTGTGTTTACTCTATAAACAAATTTACGTTCATATGATCTGTCTCTGTTTACTTAAACGCTAGCTTTTCATACACAACCACAGGGAATGTTGAGATATATACTATACAGCATATCATTAAAATCAATACTAATAAATTTAATTGTTAAAACCGTTGAGGTGGAGAGTTATAAAATAAAATAAGTTAAAATATACCTTCTTAGGTAAGATCCGTCGTCCTCAACTTATAAAATATTCTTTATGCCTGTAGGCCTTTCAGAACACTTGTTCCATCTTCAGCAGGTCCTTCTTCGCTACAACATCCAGTATGATGGTAGATGCTGCTGGTCCTAATGTGGTGTTGTCGTGACTAAAGCTTCTTCCTGACGATATCGTATAGCGGGTTGTTTAGTCTGGGAGTGCTTTCATTTATTAAAATCTTGTTGTCTATTTCCTTGATAATTTCCAGGTCTTCCAATATGTTGATTTTAGTTGGATTTCCCTCTTTGTGTACTATTGTAACGGTGTATTCTATTGAGTTCATTCTATGACCGGCGTTTATTATGTGCTTAGCGTAATTAAAGAACATCGTAACGATTTCGTATACGCATATGGAAAGTCTAATTACGCTAAGCACATAATAAACGCCGGTCATAGAATGAAATCAATAGAAGACACCCTTACAATAGTACACAAAGAGGAAAATCCAACTAAAATCAACATATTGAAAGACCTGAAAATTATCAAGGAAATAGACAACAAACTTCTAATAAATTAAAGCACTCCCAGACTAAACAACCCACTATACGATATTGTCAGGAAGAAGCTTTAGTCACGACGACACCACATTAGGACCACCAGCATCAACCATCATACTGGATGTAGCGAAGAGGGACCTGCTGAAGATGGAACGGATGTTCTGGAAGGCCTACAGGCATAAAGAATACATATTTTATAAGTTGAGGACGACGTATCTTATCTAAGAAGGTATATTTTAACTTATTTTATTTTATATATCATTAAAAATATTTAAATACAAATCTGCACGTCCATATTTGATATAAAGGGAATTTTCTTGATTTAATCCTGTGATACGTATTTGTTTTGTGATGTTCTTACTTATATGG
Organism: Diploptera punctata; assembly: GCA_030220185.1. Taxonomy (NCBI): domain Eukaryota; kingdom Metazoa; phylum Arthropoda; class Insecta; order Blattodea; family Blaberidae; genus Diploptera; species Diploptera punctata. The sequence continues at coordinate 8,654 of JASPKZ010003518.1, forward strand.
GAAGTACGTATGGGTTTGTGATCAACTTTGAGGTGCGCGCGCGCGCACACACACACACACACACACACACACACACACACACACACACACACACCACACACACACACACACACACACACACACACACACACACACAAAATGCAATTGGAAGTGCAGGACAATGCCTTGACTTCCGGCTGCTTTAGTGTCTTGTGTGTCTTCTTCAGCCCTTTGATATTAATTCGTCATTTGTCGAGCGATAACTTGCTCCAGTCGTGACTAGTCGAAGTCCGGGAGACAAAGAACCAGTGGTCGGACATTATCAAACCTTCAAGACGCAGATCGTAGCTGTTGGTCTAAATTGATGTTCTAGTTGATATTCCAATCTGCCAAGAGGAAGACCGCTGCCGCCTCGGCCGCAGCCAAGCCCCAGTGGGACAAAAACGGGAGGACTAACTGCTGGCCAAACCAGAAACGGCTCCTTTCAGGTTAAGCTGATCTATTGCGGAATTTGGAATTTTGAAAATATTTAGGGCAGCCATAATTTACTGGTGGACTCTAGGGAACCACTCCGACATTTGTCTTTAAGCTAAGGGAAATCAACGAAAACCTTAGCAGAGTGGCTGGAAGTCGGTGGAATAAAAATAATATAAAATAAAATAATTTAGGAAAAAATTAATAAATGAAATATTATTCTTCGAAATGCGATTGGCGATGTTTATCATATTCAATGCCAGCAGTTTGTCATTACGATATTTTTGGTATTTTCTCCTGGTATCGGCGTAATTGTAACCCACTTCTGAGGTTGGAGCGCCTAGAAGGTGGAGTTACGTTGGCGATTATATGTGATGGGTGATGATGATGCACCAGGAGAGATCTTAATGCTAAGCTTAATCCAATTAGGCTAATGTGATATTGGTAATAATAATGGCCAGATTATGTTTGGGGGCCTTTTGAGCCTTAAAGTTTCCTGACATTTCAATACTAGTAAAATTCATATCAAATTCCGTTGAGGTGAAGTCATATGATGAGTTAATTTTATATACAATATTTTAACAAAGTTGAGGACGACACCTACCAACAGGTACAATTTAATTTTTAACTTTCATCGTATTCCTGACATTTGTCTGACAAGTGAGGAAAAATTCCGAAAAAAAAAACATCACCCAGAAAACTTGCCCGCTAGGCGACAAAGGCAGTACGCTACCTCGAGACCACAACGGTGGACGTGACAGATGATGTAAAAGTAATACATTTGCTTTAACTCATACTCACCAATTTATGTTATGTGGATTCGAAACATGGGCGCTTATTTAAGGGAGGAAAGGATACAACAAATATTTGAGAATAAAGTTATTAGGAAAATGTTTGGGCCAAAGAGATATGAAGAGACAGGTAAATGGAGAAGACTACATAACGGTGAGCTACATGGTCTTTATAGGAAACCTGATATAATAACAGTTACAGTAAGTCTCGTAGACTGCGATGGGTAGAACATGTGGCACGGATGGAATGAAAGAGGTGCATGGAAGCTTCTTATAGAAAACCAGAGAGAAAACGCACAGTTGGTAGACCAAGAATGAGGTGGGAGAATAACATTAACCATGATTGGAGGGAAGTAGATTATACAGGAAATGATTGGAAAGCATTGGTTCAGGAAGGGATGTATGAAGGGCTTATGCCCGAGCGCCATGAACCTACGGGTTCGATAGTGCCGATGATTTAGTTAGTTATAACTAGGGCTGAAAAAATTATGGGTTACAGACTAGGCTGCATCGTACTTAGACCGCTGTGTTTAAAAACTGCACGTTGACACCGCTACTCGGACAGACTTCTAGTACAGTCCGCTGTGTGTAAGAATGGACTTATCTTTGCACAATGTTTGTTTAGGCATTCACGTTACGTAAACAGGTGTAGAGTCGAACATACACCTCTCCGCTCCGAGCAGGAACTGGAGACGTTCGACAAAGACATGCATTTTATAAACAATTAGCTAATACCCGGCGTGCGCTGCTACGCCTAAATAAATTAAAATTAATGTGCTTTTATATTTAGTTAAATAAGTAAAAGGGAAAACAGTTATACATTTATATTTTTTAGATACCCCGTGCTGATTACCCGACGTTGGTCGGGAATCTACTTATCCCGATCTCCTTGACATAAATGAGTTGAAATACGAAAATTAATGTATTTTATGTTTAATCAATTGAGTTGGTGTTTACTGGTATTTTATTTTTAGTTAAATAAGTAGAAGGAAAAAATCTATATCGTAATTATTTTTAGATACTCCGTGCTGATTACCCAGTATTGCCCGGGAATCTACTTATCTCGAACTTCTTGGCGTAATTGAGCTAAAAGACAAAATTCGTTATTGTGAGTTATCCGTAAAAGAATACCCGCCATGTGCTGCTATGCTTTCACAGGAATCTACGTACTTGTCTCGATCTTCTTGGCATCAATGAAAAACAAAAATGGTTATTGTGAGTTATCCGTAAGAGATAAACATATGCTGTCGTGGACTTTTTTGTAGAGCTTTTTCAGATATTAATTTCTGTGTACGTTGATTTTGTGTATTTGTTATGGTTTAGGCAGCGTAAGCCATTTAAGTGTCCAAAGAGCTACTTTTTTCACGTTTCCCACTACAAAAGGCGATTTTTAAGGGTGTAGGAGTTGAGTATTACAACCCTCTTATAGCCTATGTTCATCCCGGAAATCTCCTGAACATTTTGCAAAAAGCTCCATCACAATCGTATCAACGGTATGGCCGCGCATAAAGTACGAACAAACAAACAAGCATTAATTTTTATATATTACTAGCTAATACCCGGCGTGCGCTGCTACGCCTAAATAAATGATAATGTGTTTTTTACGTTTAGTTAAATAAGTAAAAGGAAAAATAATTATAAATTTATATCGTTATTATTTTTAGATACCCCGTGCTCATTATCCGGCATTGCCCGGGAATCTACGTATACCGATGTATTTGGAATAAATGAGTTGAAAGACAAAATTCGTTTATTCGAATTATCAGTGCTGCTGCTCTGCTTGCCCGGGAATCTACTTATCCCGATCTTCTTGGCATCAATGAAAGACAAAAATGGTTACTGAGGGTAACCATAAAAGATAAACATATGCTGTCGAGGGCTTTTTTGTAGAGTTTTTTGAGATATTCAATTCTGTGTACATTAATTTGATGTATTTGTTATGGATTAGACAGCGTAAGCCATTTAGGCGTACAAAATGCCACTTTTATTTTACTTTTTCACTACAAAGGGCGATTTTTAAGGGTAAAGTGCTTGAGCATTAAAACTCTCTTATAGCCTATAACCTTCCCGGGAAAATCCTGAACATTTTGAAAAAGCCCCATCACAATCGTATGTGCACGCTTGTCCAAAAATGTACTTATCTCGATCTTCTTGGCATCAATGAAAGACAAAAAATGGCTATTGTGAGTTATCCGTAAAAGATAAACATATGCTGTCGCGGACTTTTTTGTAAAGTGTTTTGAGGCATTCAATTCTGTGTAAATTAATTTTGTGTATTTGTTATGGTTTGGGCAGCGTAAACCATTTAAGCGTCAAAAAATATTTTTTTCACGTTTTTCACTACAAAGGGTGATTTTTTAAGGGTTGTAGGATTTGAGTATCACAACTATCTTATAGCCTATGTTCATCCCAGGAATCTTCTGAACATTTTGTAAAAAAAAACCATCACAATCGTATGCACGGTATGGCCGCGCATAAAGTACGAACAAACTGTTACGGTTTGGGTAGCTAAAATTAGGGCCTAAAGGACATTTGGACCATGGATTACTAGTGATCGGTAAGATCGTGTGATTTACCTACAGATTACGTTAGCCGAGCGGTATGGCTGATGTCTATTAGAGGGTATTTGAGACAAATAAATAACTAATTAAATAACCATCTATATTTAACAATTATAAGATCAATTAATTACAAATAAATAAAAACAATTAATTACAATTAAATAAAATAGCCTAACTTATTCTAATACATATTCATGGGGGGAGGGAAAGAGAGAGAGGTCAACCCATATTACGTCATACTACTTGAATTTTATTTCTAACCATTTCCATCTTGGTTCATTTTAAAAGCCCCTACTTTAACCTATTAAGAATAACATGTGCAGACTTACCACAGCCCTGCTGAGAACTACGACCCTCCCGTCCAGTCACTTTTCGCTTATATCACTCCCACTCTGAGGGCCTAACTGTAATCTCTCTCTCTTTCACCAAGATAGTAAGTTCATAGGCACTAACGGTACCTGTCCTGCTGTCTTTGAATGCGAAAACCTTGACCTTCTCATCCTTAGGCTATATTTCGTTTTGGATGTTTCCAGAACCTCACTGTAACTGTATATGATTTGATATAGACCTAACTGTACTAGTCAAGGTAAATCTGATTACATATTCTGTCTAACACGAAACCTATAATATTACTAATATGAAACCTATAATATTAATACTATTTAAAATAATTAATTAAAATATTTAGTCCTAAATTATCCTAAATTATCCTATTTATAACACAAACAAACAAAACAAACAAACAAACAAACAAACAAACAAACAAACATTAATTATAATATATATTTATATATATATATATATTAGATATGTGTGTAGAAATTAGTTACTACCCTGATACCGATACTTTTTGCAGCCCTAGTTATAACTTACATTCGGCGACACTCTAATACATAGCTACCCTTGAACATGTTTGCCCATCAAATATGAGAAGATGTAATATATCTAACGAGCTTCATTAGTATCATTTTGAGCATTTCCTTTAAACAGTACATTAATTTTGTAAATAATTACTATCTTATCACTTTAATTTATCGGCGCTCTTTTACAACTAAGGTTATTAACGTCGCAATTCACATATGGGAGTGAAAGGATCGATACATTGTAACCAGAAGCCTCTTTTCAGGCTTGAGGTTTATTTACGTACCATACATGTACGTCACGGGACTCACGGATTTAATGCCATTTCCAAGGAATCCACACTCAGAATGTTTCCTTGAAAATCTATCGACCCTAGCCGGGTTTGAACCCATATACCTCGGACCAGAGTGCAGCACGGTAACAGCTAGTCCACCACAATCGATATAAATTTATATCATCATTCAGGGATTAAGCCTTGTTGGCTCGTTTCGATTTCATGAAAGCTAGAATTGTTAAAATTGTTTACATCATCTTCTGTGTGGGTGTCCAACATTTCTCCTTCCGCGGTTTATAATCTAGCAATAGTTTTGGAAATCTTTCTTCTGGCATTCTATCAGTATGTTCTTTCCAGGCGCTTCTATATTTAATTATTCGCTCTGTAAGTTTGAAAATATTTAGTTCCTTTCTTATATCTTCATTTCTTTTATATTATTTACATTAATAAACATGTAATCGTATTTAGCAGGACTTTATTCTATGGATTTAATTTTACAGATAGTTTGGATTTTTTTAAATTTTACCTTTCTACAGGGCTAAATGGGGTACGCCGTAGCGTAGTTGGTTATGGCAATACGATACAAACCGGAAGGTCGAGAGTTCGAGTCCCGATGGAGTCAGGATTTTTAAACTTTCGCAAACCTTCTCGTGGCACCATGACCCTGGTGTCGACTTCTAACGGAAATAGTACCAGACGTTTGTTTTGGGGTAAAGACGGCCGTCACACAGGGCTTATATTAAGTGCGGATTGTTTAGAAAACGTGGGAGCCTTAACCCCATACTACCCAAGAGTCTCCTATGGCCTGTAGTGGGATAACTACCTTTTATCAGGGCCAAATATTCGTTCCGCCTATTTCATTATTCAGTATGTTGTAAGGCGTGTAGTGCCACGAGTGATTTCAAATTTATCTAGAGGATTTGGAAATCGAGAGTGGCATTTGTTAGGACTATTTAACGAATAAAATTAAGTTACTTACTCACAAATCATTATTTAACTATAGTTATTTTGAAATATTTATAGTATATATTTAATGTAAACGGCGATGTTTGAAAACAAATGAGAAATGTTTGGTTATGCTTCTTTTGTTCATCCAACTGTAACTAGTTCATATTGTGTATTGCCAAATAGGATCGCAATATTGTAAGAATGCACCCTAGTGGAGAAAAAATGAAACACATCAAACTGTATATTATAACCAACATTATTTTCTTGGTGCAAAATTAACTGGAAATGTGTTTGCCATGACTTCATTTGTATACTTGGTGTATGGAAGAGAGAAAAAAAAAATAAAGGACGGTTTTTACGCAACAGATGCAATGATCAATCGAAACTGGAATGGACCATACAACAAGATACGCAGTGCAATAATAAGACTGGCAGTGCATGGATATCACCACAAACTCTGCAAAATTTCAAACTATCATGAACTGTCAATGAACTACGTGTGTAAGCTCTGTCATAGACCGTGTGTAAGATACAATTCCAATGTCCGTTTAAACAGAACAAAATCGTTGCTGGCATACAGCAGAAACCAAATCTAATGCACATTTGTGCGCAGTTCTTCCTATTAATATTATAACCATCGTTATAGGTTATTAATTCATTTTTTCGGAAACAACTCCGTAAAATAAGTATTTAAAACACAATTATTGAACACACAATTATCAAATAGGTCGTTCGAAGGAATATGTTCATTGTTTGCTATATTCAATGTATTTGTTGGAGAGTCAGTCACTGCAAAATAATGCTCTGACCTGGTCAAAATATTAAAAAGGAGCAGCTTTCTTTATTTTGGTAAACAGAATTCGACAATATCGAGGTGAAACACGACTGCGATTGGTCGTAAGACAAAATTCATTGAAACGTGATTGTTCATTACTACTATTTGGGGCATGAGTTAAGTAGTCATAAGTAATGCCACGAGTGATTTTCAATTTATCTAGAGAATTTGGAAATCAAGAGTGACATTTGTTAGGACATATCAACGAATAAAATTAAGCTCTTTACTAAAAAAAAAATATTATTTGAATATATTTACCGGTGTTTTAAAATATTTATATAGTTAATGTAAACGGCGATGTTTGAAAACAAATTAGAAATGTGAGGTTATGTATATTCACTGCAACTTGATCATATTATTTATTGCCAAATAGGATCGCAATATTGTAAGAATGCACTCTAGTGGAGAAATAATGAAACACATCAAACTATTATAATCAACATTATAGGTTAATCATTTATATTTTGAATAAACAACTCAGTAAAATCACTGAATCTATTCATTATTTGCTATATTTAATGTATTTGTTGGAGAAAAATAATGGTCTAACCTGTTCAGAATATTAAAAATGGAGGAGCTTTCTTTATCACAAAAGCAGGAACTGATAAAGAGAAATCGATAAAGAGCGAGGTGAACACGACTGTCATTGCTGTAAAACAGAATTCATTGAAACGTGATTGGTCATTGACTACCATTTGTGACATGAGTTAAATAGTCATGTGAAAACACGTATGCATTTGAGTCGTAAGTTAAGGAGAGATGAAACTTCCTCAACAAAACAGAATCTATTACCGCGTTTCTTGAAACTCATCCTAGCTGAATAACGGCCACGGGTAAATATGTCTTCTTCTTCTTCTTCCTTCCAAGTATTAGGCCAAGGCCTGTTACGATCCTATAGAAAATTTTCCCTCCAGCGTTTCCGGGAAATTCTCGTATAAGACTTGAAAGCATAATAATAGTCCCTTCGATTGGTTGCTGGCCAAAGGAAGGCAAGACCAGTGATGGGGCTGCCATCTTATAGCCTCTGGTCAGGCATTTCTGGAGAAGAAAAGAAAATAATGGAAAGAAGAAATGGAAGAAAGGAAAGACTCCCTAGCCCTCGGATGCACTAATAGCGTCGGGGTCGAAAAAAAACAAGAGTTAACCAAGAGAGGTTAGATAGTAAAGTTAAAACAGTGCAAAATACAAGTAAGCGGAAGAAATGTTTTGCTCAGCTTGGGCACCTTGTGGTCGCCATCCACATATCCCCTAGATGAGGACCCCTGAGGGTGGGTAAATATGTTTTCAAGGGAATGTAGCTATGTATTTAAAACGTCGCGTCGCCGGATATGGGTTTATAAGCAAAATTTATTTCATTTGATACCACGTATCCCACGTAGTTAGTAACAAACTTACCAGAACAGTCTGTATAACATATTTCGTATGCAGGTAGTGCGCGGCTTTGAAACTTATTGTAAATCTGAACTGATATCTTATTTTTTTATTTGCAATAGTCATGTGAGATGACAAGTATTCCTGCTTAGATGTACTTCAATTTCAAGGTGTTTTGAAGTTTATATTACGATGCGAGGTTGGGAAATGGTTTTTAAACATTTTCCTCGATTCTGTAAAACACTTCACAAACGTGCTTGTACATTATTTTTTGCGCGATGGTGTTTTCAAAACAATAAATAATAGTAAAATAATAACTTTTTGATGGAAATATTTGCGTTCATTATAAACAATTGACTTACGTTAACAGTGTAGGCAATGTTTATTAGTTGAAACAACAGGAAGCTGTGAGATAAATTTAGTGATAAAATGGCGGCAAGTACGTGTTTATTGTTTTATGTTGTTTCAAATAAAGTTCAGTTCATTTAAAATGCAGTGATTTGTTTCGTATAATGTATATTAACACTACGTTTTGGATATTTTTTTTGTATATACATTGTATGTAGTATACATAGAGGACAGTGGTGTTACTTCTCACACGCGTGTTTGTAATATGTAATATTACAGTATAGTTATTTTATTCCAGGATAGTTATTTAGGTTGGCAACCCCGAAATGCAGGAAGTTGAACTTTCAATCATGGTCGCCATTGCTGTAAGTACGACGAAACGCATTGTCGAGCAAAAATAAAATTTTCATAAACAATCGAGTTTTTTTGCTGTAAATCTAGACATGATTATGTGCAAATTAAAAATACGAATATGAATATGCAATTAAGTAATTTGATGTTAAACATAGTACAAATATAAAAAATGCAGGATGGAACAAAACTCTAACTCACCTGCACTATTGAACCCATAGGCTCATAGCAGCACGGACATAAGGTCTTCACACATCCCTATCCTCATTTAATGTTTTCCAATCATTTCTGTCTAATTCACCTCCCTCAAATCATAGTTAATGTTATTCTCCCACCTCATTCTTGGCCTACCTACAGGACGCTTTCCCTCTTGTTTTCCTAGAAGGAGTTTTCATGTCCCTCTTTCATTCCCCATTCGTGCCACAGGTCCTGCTCATCGCAGTATACGAAACTTAACTACTCTTATTACACCTGGTTTCCACTCACAACATTTTACAGGTTGTTTAGATATTTTGGCTAATTGTTTAGATATAAGGAACCCATGGTCTCCGATAACTAATTATATTTATTGCTGATGTGTTTAACATGTAGCATGTCATGTTGGGTCGTGATAAGATGGATTCTGATAAATTACAAAGGTATATTAAAAATAATGAACTAATTATTACTTGAAACAGGTACAATAAAAATTAAGAAATATAGTACAAATAAGTATGAGTTGTGTCCTTGGTTTGTTTCATTACTCACAATTATAATGTTTCCTATTGCTTTTATTGCAGATTATGATTTTTTTACAATAGGCCTACCTACTCAGGCGATAATTAGATTAGCTTCAAAAATGTTATTGGAAACTATCAGCATGTCCAAATGGCATGCTACATGTATATCATTTATTAGATTGTTCGTATTTTTATTTAACGATACGCTTTAACAGCTAACGCTTTAACTGCAACTCAAATCTGAGCGTGAAAGGGCCAACAACATTTTCTCAAAAGCCTCTTTTTAGGCTTGAGGTTCTTTTTACGTGCTATATATATTACGGGTCCACGGATTTAGTTACCTCCCGAATGAACCCACGCTCAATATTTTTATTCTCTGAAAAAAAAAAAAAAACTTGGACCTCGTCCGAATCTGAACACACAGACCTCGGAACTAGAGGCAAGCATAGTAACCATCAGTCCACCGGGACCACCGACGGATCTCTAACACATAACACATAATCTGTAATAGGTCACCGGAGATCATGGACTCCTTATATCAAAACACTGAGTCATCCATCCATGCACAACCTGTCATAGTATCTCGATAGAGTTCTTTTCCACTGTGAGTTTATTTAATAGTCCTATTCTATAAAATAATTATTAATAATAATAATAATAATAATAATAATAATAATAAATGAAGTTCCTACGTTCAGTAGCGGGTGTGACAATTTTGGACAAGAAAAGAAGTGAGGATATTAGGAAGGACTTAAATATTTTCAATTTAACAAATAGAATTGGCAACATGAGAAACAACTGGTATGAACATGTCAAGAGAATGCCTACGGATAGAATCCCTCAGCTGTTACTAAAGTACAAACCAATAGGACATAGAAATGTTGGACGCCCATTTACTAGATGGGAGGATTCATTAAATTGATGTGAAAACAGGTCAAAAGGCCTAATTTCATGAAGCAGAATAATAATAACAATAATAATAATGATTGTGATGATAATGATGATGATAATAATAATGATGATGATAATAATAATGATGATAATAATAATGATCATAATAATGGATGACAATAATAATGATGATAATAATAATGATGATGACGATGACGACGATGATGATAATTATTTGAAATTAAAAACCAAACCATGTCACATCACTGACAACGCGCTAGTCTGTATGTTAATAATGAAATTAATGATATTATCAGTCTGTCCTTAGGCAAATAAGTAATTAATTTGAAGTTCTTAGAAAAAAATGAGAGTATATTTGTTTAAAAATATATGGCAAATCTGTGCTATTACTGTATTTAAAGACAAGAATAAAAATTAAATGATAAAAAAATACATAAAACATGAGAAAATTATTATCGTAAGTCGTAATTCAGTGTTCGAAAATAAGGTTGTTAAATTGACGTAATGCAATTTAAGTAAGTAAAGTGAAGAATTTATTGCCAATAAGGATTTTTTTATTATTTCCACCTTTAAAATAACATATAGTACAATCGTTACGGCTGTGGTGGTAGCGGTAACATTATTACTTCTCACACTGAGGTGCCGGATTGCTTTTCCGGCCAGTTGAATTTCCTGGTTGACATTTGCAGGGCATTTCTCAAATTTGGGCCATCGTATATCTGAAAAATCGTTAACTTCACAATTATCAATCATATTCATATGGAAATAATTAAAAATTGTTCACAACAATACGCCGGTAACTTGATCATTATAAGACCGCGATTTTAGAGTTTGTAAAGTGAGAGTTGAAAATTTCAATCGAAAGATGCATTAAGTTGTTTCCGACAGGTTTAAGAGTCTGGATGCTGTGAAATTCGGTGGTGTGTGAAGAGAGAACATCTCACACTGAAGTTAAAGTGACATATTTAGTTTTATTGATATTTACTTTCAACTCCAGTTTCTTAGTGTTACTTAATAGTATCTGTGTAGGTATTATCTATTAGTATTTCCTGGTTATCGCCTGATGAAACTACGTAACAGCTTTTTAATATCTTTAAGATGTACGCCTTCTTTATGCCTTAATGATATGACATACTCTTGACAAACTTGAAAGGTAGAGGATATAATTCACCCCCTTGTTTTAACCCATTGTGAAATTCGGAAGTATCTAAATACAGTTTACCTACAAGCACCCTACTCTTTGAGCCATTTAGACACATTTAAATACGTAACTAAAATTTAGGATTCCATTTTCCAAGCAGAATACTTTAAAATTTCTTCCTCTTAATTGAATAGTAAGTCTTTATGAAGTCTACATATAGCTCATTATGTAGTGACCGTTATGTTTCCGTTTATTTTCTAAAATCTGTGTTATACTAAAAAATTTGATCTATTGTAGATTTATTTCCTCTAAATCCACATTGATGATCAGTTGGCCACCTATTACTTCGTCTGTATATGGAGTAAGTCTGGATACTAATATATTTGTTAGCATTTTGTAAGGCGTTGAAGGTAATTAAATGTTACAATAAGTTTTATCTCCTTTCTTATAGATTGGTACGATAATTAGCCGATTCTTTAAATTCATTTGGGTGAGACTCTTTTCCCAAAATAATACTAAGTAACCGGGTACCTTGTCCATCAATTTTTCTCCCCGTTATTTTATCAGTTTTGCTGGGATCTTATCTGAACTTGATGCTTTTATACATCTTTAATTTTTCTCTCATTTTACAAAATTTTATCGGAAAAATAAAAAAAAACAAGGAATATTCAGTAAAAATCATAAATTTAATGAAAATTAATTGAGCGAAATTCTGTAATTGGATTCTTCAATTAGTAATCTTAGAATTAATAATGTTAAAATCAGAGAGAGAAATTTACGTAAAGTACAGATGGTGACATGAGTATGCAAGCACAAATTTTTTAATGTTATAATAATGTTTAAATTTCACAAAATTAGGTATTAGACCTACATATAAAGTAGCGTATACGCCCATTAAAAAAAAAATGATGTCCATTGTCCAGCGAAAAGGCTGGATGAAGATGCATTAATATAAATTTCCTGTACACTTATGGCACATTATAACATAAGTTTATTTTTTTATGTCATGTTTAAAATTATATTCTAGTGTAGAATTTATACAGAGTGTTTGAAAATTCCCATTATAAACTTTTTAGAACTTGTAGAGGGGACTGAGTAGATAACGTTTTGAATGTACCGTTTTCGTGATGCAGGTAAAACAATTCACTTTATGTGATTAATTTAATAACTTATGAGTCAATTAGTTACAATTACATACCCAACCATCGCTGATTTCATGACAATATCCAATGTCAAGGGAAAATTGAAGGAAATTCACGTTGTCGCTGTTAGAATAAGATTGAGCGAATGTACCAGAATATGATTCCCAAGCACATTGTATGCAACGAGCTTATTGGTCGACACATTGAACCCCTGTTCTAGCGGATAAATACTAATTACAATGTTAATTGAGTAAAGACATTTGGTTAGTTTGAGTATAAACAATATTATTCTCACAGTGACAAAGTGAAGTTTCTTTATTTTTCCCTTTATATTGGACATTATCACGAAATCGGCGAATTTTGGGTTGTGTAAATGTAATTAATTGAGTAATAAATCATTAAATTGCTATAGATTTATCCCAGGCAGACGCGAGGGAGTTGAACATTTAATGGACACATGTTATACTTGCAGCACGAAAAGGATATATTTTCGGAAAAAAGTTCCTATTCAAAACGTTTTCTAATCAGTCACCGCTACAAGCTCTAGAATTTTGTAATGGAAATTTCTGAACATTCTGTATAGCTATTAAGCGAGTTATAATTAAGACAAAAGTATGAATTTATTTAGTATTTTAGTTAATGACACACTTTAACAACCAAAGTCATTAATATCTCATTTCAAATCTGGATGTGAAAGGGCAGAAACATTTTGTTTCGAGGCCTCTAATTTCAAACTTAAGGTTCTTTTACATGTAGTAAATTTACGACATGGGAATGACGACTTTACTTTCCTTCAGAAGGAACTCATACCAATGATTTAGGAAAAAAAGTATCAACCTGGACCAGGGCCGGGTCGAGGAATGAGTTGAGATGAAGCCCTCATATTTATGAACTACGGCTCATGAATTGCAACGAGTGGCAGAGACAGTTAGACAGAAGTAAATACACTGGTATCAGCAACGAAGAAGATTTTCTTAAAATGTCCTTATCGTGTACAACGCTACAAGAAACAGCTACCCGATGTCCCTCTGCCTGTGAACTACAAGGGTGCCGGTCGACCATCCCTGACGCACCGTCACAGGGACGGATGAACAAAATGGATGAGATGAGTATTTAGAAATTGTGGAATGAAATTTATGGCAGGGAAAAACGAGAAAACCTGAGCCCCAAGCCCCGTTTCGTTCACTACGAAATCCACATGGAGTGACCGAGACTGGATCTCGGAATCCCAGTGGTGAGAGGCGAACGTCTAACCACTTGCGCCACGGAGTCGTCACGAATGCTTTTTTACGTCCTTATAGGCCTAAATTGCGTGCTAATAACTAAACTAAAAGTACTGGTTGCTTACCTATACTACATCACTATAAAAAGCTTGTCACAAGAGACTTTTTTTTAAAGTTAGAATAGTACAACGAGTGACGCAGACGGCCCGCGCATACGTATGAAGGAGACGACAGCTGGATGTAACGGTTTTCTGCTTCCTGGTCGAGAAGAATGCATTTTTAAGGCGAAAAAAGATAAGTATTGCTTCCTTCGGAACGGAAGTAAGGAGGTGAATTCAGTATCGCAGTTTTACGCCACATCAAATAATTAATAAAATAATAACTAAGACAAAATATTTAAAATATGCATTTTTTGGTCAATTTGACTGGTGCCACACGATCCAACATAATCTTCTCAAAGCCTAATATGTGTACATTTCTTTATTTAGCACTCTGTCCAGTTCTTAGAGCTTAAATGGTCTATCATCATCATCATCATCATCAGTATCACTTCAAGGTTTAGGAGAATCTCCTGTTCAGGTCTGTATTACAGTTAATTTGACTCTTTCCAGCATTTCCTTGGTCATCCCATACTCCGTCTTCCTGTTACTTTGTAGTCATAGGTTTGTCTTGGAATGCAGAATGTTGGCATCCTTAATACATAGGAATTCAATCAAAATATGTAATCCATTTTTTTCATGGAGAGGAAATATATTGAGGTCGTTGCGGATATCTTCATTTTTTATTTTATCTAATTTAGAACATCCCTTAATGAACCTTAACGATTTCAATGCTTTAAGGGGACGGAATGGTGAATTTCAAATTTCTTTTAGTTTTCAGCAGATTGTTTTGAAATTTTTATCGCATTCATTATGTGCGTATAGAAACGTTTCTGTGAAGTTTGGTGTTTGTAAGTAGAATAGTTTCAGAATTATGATTTTTTAAAACTATTTTTTAAATATTTCCTAAAAAATGCTTCTTACGATGCATTTTTAAATATTCTCTGTTGAAATTTGAGATTCAGAGTCTTCATAATTCCAATAAACACATTTGCTATGCAAAAAATATTCATAACGGGAGGATACTGCTTATTTTTCATTTTTTGAAAAAAAAAATTATCACTCATTTTTTCCTTCTCAATTTAAAAGAACACATGTCTTAGACTAGGAACCGCATAGCAAATTTGAATTAGCATTTATTGGAGAGTCTAACCACAAAATTTCACTTTGATTGCAAAAAATAGCATCGTAAGAAGCATTTTAAGTTTTGGAAAATTTCAAAAAAATGGAAACCGAAAAAACGCATTTCAAATTTTAAGTAATAATGCTTATCATATGTGCAAGGGTACTTAAACTATTACGTCACAGGGTCAAGTTTTCTCCCACAATAAAAAAGTTTACATTAAAATTTTCCTAAAGAATCACAGTTATTAAAAAGCAAATAAACAGAAAATGCATTTTTTACCATTTTTTTAAACATTTTCACCATTCGGTTCCCTTAAACGATCTTGTAGTACGAGTAATTCACGATTCATAGTGCGTGGAAAATTAATTTCCGACAATCGGTCTGTAGTTTCAAAATACTCAGTTTAGTATAATTTTGACCATGAAGCAGAGTCGTCTTGTATATTTAAATTTATTCATGACATCAATTATTATCGTATGCGACAAAGGAAAAGCCAGTAGATTGTGTCTGAATGTTGTCGTTTGAGCTTTTGACATTTAATTTTACATTCTCAATAGGATCAGACGTTCATGCCGTTAAACTAAATAGCGTAATCCGCAGGCGAATGTCTGCTTCTCAAGGCGTTTTCAATCGCAGCATGTCTGAAACTCATAATTAATCTGCTAAAATATCGTACTTGACATGGAAATGATGTATTATCCCACAACATATAAAGCACTAAGCGTTATATCTAATAACATCTCGTCTCCATCTCTGCTTTAATGGATGAGTACAATAGCCAGACCGAAACAGACATGGAACAGAACCATCCTTGAAGAAATTGCAAAGGAGGGGAAAACCTGGAAGTAGGTGAAGAAGTTGGCTCATAATAGGATCTGTTGGCGACGCTTTGTGGATGTCCTATGCTCCTAATAGGATATAAAGGAAATTATGATGACAATAGGACATAACACACTTTACTATACCCTGTCCGTTCTTAAAGTGATCCTCGTCAAAACAAAAGAATGTGACCTGCTCGTTTTTCATTGGTAATGGACACCGACGTACGTTGTAGAAGCAATAATTATGCGGAAAAGTAGTTCCCTTCATTAAATTAAAAATGTGTCCTCTGAATATACTTGTTATTCTTCGCGAATGAAAATAATAATATTCAAAACATAGAAAGTATTCTAAAATATACCTAATCAATAATTACAACTTAAAATAGTTTATTACACATGGGTGATGCATTTGAGTCATGCTTCAGTCGATTTTCATGAAACAGAAAATGGCTGAAAGTGTCGAGACTTTTGTTGCTGTGTCGTCATCTCTCTGTCAAAAGTGACAGTAATTATGGCGCGAATGGCGGAAGGATACAATTGACATTTGTTGATGTTAGGATCACTCTAAGAGTGGATGAATTATAGTGGTTGTTATGCATTCTTAATGGATAGGAAATATGGCTAGCTATGTTTGTCAAATGCCAACCATTGCATTCTCTACGTTTTGGTTTCGCACTTAGCCGACATATTATGTTAATGTAGCTTATTTTCAATTTACAAACCACTCTGTCACACCTGGTTACGTAGATGATGTGTACTTCTATTGAATACGGAGATGAGTATAAGATGATTCTATGTTTTCCAGTCATCACTTGCGTAATCTACTTTCCTCATCAATCATGGATACTTTTATTTTTCCATCTCATTCTTGGTCTACCAACTGGGCGTTTTCATTTTGGTTTTCCTACAAGAAGCTTTCATGCCCGTGAGGGGTTGCTGATCCTCCATCGGGCGCCTCCCCAGGTGGTGGATAGGGGTATGCCTCCTAAATATAGGTGGTACCGGGGAAATGAAATACCGGGGTGAACCAAAATCAGCATAGCGTCTGTTCCAGATTGGACGGTTATAATGGGCAGGTAGAGCTCAGAGCCGAAGAGAAGGCAATCTACCTAAGGGAAGGCACCCTAAAAACAAAGCTGAAGCAAGTTGGGAGGCTGTAAGGTGGCAATCCCACCACCCAACTATATCTGCGCAGCCCTTGTAAGGCGGCCAGATGAATTTTCTATCACTAAAAAGCGAAGGAGAACGCCCGGACGGAAACACTGATGATGGACCAGGCAAGAAGCAGGATACAGACTGCGGAAATGCTGTTTTTACGTAATGTGAAAGGATGCACAAGAGCGGATAGAATAAGGAATGAAACTATACGAGAAGAATTAAATATATATAAATTGAAGATAAAATCAGCGAAAATAATAAGAAATGGACAGAACACTTAATGAGAATGAACAACGAAAGAATACCAAAAAGAACTTTCCGGTATAATCCCAGAGGAACAAGAGATGTTGGCCGACCACGTAGAAGATGGACTCCACTTTTAACTTCGCCGGAACAGGCTGCATAGCCTAAAAACCTTGTAGTAGAAGAAGAAGAGCTTCCATGCCCGCTTCCATTCCCCATTCATGCCACATGTCCTGCCATCGCAATTTAGAGACTTAACTGTTCTTATGGATAAACTTATTGAAAACACACCTCCATGTTTGGGTTATAAAATGGGAAGCACTAGATATCACTTGATATGTTATGCAGATGATGTTCTCCTTTCAGAATCTGAAGATAATTTACAAAGATCTTTACATCAATTTAATATAAATGCCAGAAAATACAATACGGAAATTAACACCAATAAGACAAAATGCTTAACAGTATATAAAAACAGTAAGATGCAAATTAGAAGTGAAAAGAAAAATTTTAGAACAAGTATCAGAATTTAATTATTTAGGTGTATTAATAACAAGCACTAAACATTTAATAAAAGAAGTAAAGAAACAAGCTGATAAAGCAGCACAAATATCAGGATATATGAAATATTTAATTTGGCGCAACTAACATATGTCAATAGAAAACAAAACCCGCATATACAAAACGATAGTTCAACCAGTTATTGTATATGGAGCAGAAACTAGGGCTGATACAACAAAAACTAAACAAATAATAAGCACATGTGAAATGAAAATCTTAAAAAATTATTTACCAATAATTTATTTAAAATCTTTTTAATAAATTCATTAAATTGAAAATATAGATCAATCAATCGATCATACAAAAAATAAACAATTTAAAGTTCATATTTATCTCTATTCCAATAAAAATCTTCATCATCACGTGGATAATGTGCCCATATATCTTGTATAGATTCAAAACCTTCTCCTTCTCCATTTTCTAATTGTTGAAGATTCTCTACTACTTCTAAAGGAGCTCCAGTGCGAATAGCAAAATCAATAAATTCTTCTTTTGTTGTTCAGGGGAAAACATTATTTGATAAAATACACAACACAGAAATTAGAGACAAATGTCATATTCAAGACATAACCACATTTATTATAGATAGACGAAAATATTGGAAGGGTCATATAGAAAGAATGGAAGAAAACCGACTTTCAAAAAGAGCTAAAGAAGATAGACCAATGGAAGGGAGAAGAACAAGAGGGAGACCAGCCAAGAGATGGATAGACAGTGAGTGCACATCCAATACGTCTTCTTCCGAGGAGTGATTTTTGGAAATAAACAGGATGAAAATCCTACAAATTAAGTTTAAGAAGAAGAACTGTTATTATATCTGGTTTGCTATAAGGATCATGTAGCTCACTGTCATGAAGTCTTTTCCATCCATTCGCCTGTTTGTTCAACTCCCTCCGGTCCAAGAAACTTTCTGAAGTGCGCATATTATACAACATAATTCAATCTTTTAAACTATAATGGTTATCAAATTATGTCCTATGTGCTAACATAATCTCATTTAATTGTTTTATGTCATTTCTAGTTTTGTCGTGGAAATCTAGCCTACGTGCTAACATAATATCGTTAATAAGTTTTATGCATTAGCTGTTTTCCATGGACAAAATTCCTGATATTCTTTTTCTTATCTTTACTTCAATTTACTTGGTATCAATTATTATGTCATCGCTTCTTCTTCGAATTTTTGTGACATTTCTTTTGGCAGTTAAAATATCCGTCCAAATTTCCTTCATCATTGATACGATTCTTACAACAGATTATGAAAGGGAACGGGGTGGAAACGCTCATACTTTGTCTATCAACCTCAGCAGTAGATATGTGTCTATTAATGTTTTATTTGTTTATGAAAATAATTAAATTTAATCATCATCATCATCATCACTCCAGGGATTAGGCAATTGCCCGTTCCGACTTCATAATGCATCAGCCCAACGTTTCTAGGTCTTCCAACATCACGTCTTCCTCTTGCTTGATAATTTTTTGCTAACAATGGATATCTCTCCTTACTCAATCCATCCATATGATCAATCCATTTCTGTCTGTAATTCGTGACCTTATCCAATAAATGCTGTACTTTCAATTCTTCTCTTATATCCTCATTTCTTATTCTATCAAGTCTTGTACATCCTTTAACTTGTCTTAGGAACCTCATCTCCGTCGTCTGTATTCTATCCTTCTGTTTTTTCATTCGAGCCCAAGTTTCACATCCATACAATATTGTGGGAACCGCCATAACATTATACATTTTTATCTTTGTTTCTTTTCTAATTTTATTTTTGAATGTTCTCTGTATTGTTCCACACACCATCTGAAATTTATTTAATATGAAATAAAATATATACGTTGCAAATATTGACTTTTTTCGAATTTAAACATCTCAACCGATTCATTAATCCAAGTTTTAAAATTCTTTTAACATAACTACTGTCAGGAGATACATTTTTGACAAAAGAACAAGAGTACAACAATATGAGAAAATAGTAAATATACAGGTTATATAATTTAAATATGTTTCTGGAACATTACGCCTTTTAAAATTTATACATATATTTTTTTATTCTGTGCCTGTTTCACTTTTAATTGAATCTATACCAGGCGCCTAAACATCCGGACTCTAAATTTTGATGTCGGCGAGCTTTCAGGTAGTTATGTCCTGAATTTCTTGGTATTTGGCTTACAGTTGAGGAACATTGTGAAAAAAAAAAAACTCAAGCAGAAAATCGAATTCAAACCTGGTGAGAGACAATGAATTTGCCATAAGACTACAACAGTTGTATTTAATTTATATTCAAATATCGCGTAGGATTTCTGTTAATTGACGACGAAGTAATTTGTATTATTTGTGTGTAATCAGCTAATAGTGTATATTGTACAAATTCACTGATTTAGTATTTTAATTTCCTGCATCGTGGTCGATAGTTAGAGAGCACGCTGACGTCATATACCCCTATACAGGTTGGAGAATCTTTCAGTTGTGTATTTGACACACGTGGACGTGAGACCCGCAGCCGGTTGGTAAGATAAGAATCTTTTAGCTCTGTCGCGGCATGGAGTTTTTTTTTATATCTTTAATTATTAAATTCCCTGTGCTCTCAACAACTGCTTCTTTTAGCAGTTAATAACAATACATTTATTAAAACAGTATTAAGATTAGTAGGCCCGTGGCGCAAGCGGTTAGACGCTCGCCTCTCGCCGCTGGGGGTCCCGAGATCGAGTGGGTTTCGTGGTGGACGAAACGGAGATTGGGAAGGTTTTTCTCAGAGTTTCTCTTGTTTTTCCTCGCCATAAATTTCATTCCACCATTTCTCCACACTCATCTCATCCATTTCGTTTCATTTTGATCATCCGCCCCTGTGACGGTGCGTCAGGAGTGTTCGGCCGGCACCCTTGTAGTTCACAGACCTCTATAAATATAGGGGCTTCATCTCATCTCATCCCTCGATCCGACCCTGAGTTGAACACGAAATGAGGATATTTATTTATATTATTTAGTATGAAGATTAACAAGTATCATATCATCGGTGTAACGTAACTCCTCCTTCCAGGTGCCCCAACCTAAGAAATGGATTACAATTCCGCCAGTGCCAGGAGAGAAAGCTAGAAATGTCATAAAAGACAACATGGTGGCATTACACAATTAAATATATATATTTTTCAGTAATTTTAAATATTTTATAATGGCAAAATTTATTTATATCTGATCATTTTTCTTTGTATTTTATATACATTAGATAAGGGCAGTCATCATCATCATGTTTGTCGTAACAACCCGGGTCGAGTCATAGCTTCCCTAAGTACTTTCCTCCAGACTTCTCTATTCATGGCGACTGTCCATCAATTTGTTCAATCCAGCTTGATAGTCTTCGGGCTTCTCAACTGTTAGTTTTTTATGGAGTAGAATTGCCAATTCCACGCCCAACCCCCAATCTGGAGGACCAGGAACACTTCTGATAGTGTTTACCATACCTTAGCCGAGATAACCTAGTTTTTAGGCACTAAGTACTCGCCCTTACCCTTCCCCTTAAGGGATAGGATTTGCTGGTAGCACTGCCAGATAAACTGACAGCTAAAGCATTCTCGGGTTATAATAGTTATATCTACTTGACATCGATACGACCCCCAAGACTATCAACAAGACATTTACCATCCTCCTTTATCCAGGCTAGGGACCGGCACTGAATGATATAGTTCAGTTCTGGCTTCTGTAGCCCCATTTTAGGGGTCTATGTTGTATGGTGCGGTAAGAGGGAAGGGCGAGTTGCAGGTACTGCCAGCAACTACACTCAGTTTTGAAAACATACTAATTACTACATGTTGAATTTTTTTATCTACTCGTAGTTCTGTGTTATGTTTCTCATATGTTTGGAGTGTTCATTATAGAGTATTATTATTATTATTATTAATATTATTATTATTAATAAAATGTTTTTTGCATGGCTACTACTTCCCTCCACCACTCGGCGATGTTCCCTCTTTCCACATGCCTTAGGATTCACCAAGACGGCTACAATTACTAGGACTGGACTATACAAGTATCATCCAGAGACGGAGTTAGGAACAGTCTACCAGACAATTAATATATTTTCCTTGTGTACATTTTATTATTAGTAGTTTTAGTTATCATCATCATCATCATCATCATCATCATATTCAAGGTATGGACCTGGTGGCCCGTTCCGCTCCCCGGTGCACTATATGCTGCAGGTGCAGGTCGTCTTTCCAACGACGTTTTGGTCTTCCTACATTTCGTCGGCCTAGGGGCCTATAATGAAGCAGCTACTTTGATAAACGATTATTTGGCATTATTTGAATATATTCAATCCAATTACGTTTATTTCTGTGTATTCTCTCGTTTATATTATATATTTGTAATTCATCTCCGATATCTTGATTTCTCTTTTGATCTCTTAGAGATACACCTGCAACTGATCTGAGAAATCTCATTTGTATTGTCTCAGTTTTATTTTTTATCAGAGATCGTTAAAGGCCAAGTATGTCACTACGTTATTTAGTTAGCTGTTTCCTGAGTTCAGACTTAGATTTGAACCCCGAACCTATTCAATCCAGTAAATCAGTCCTTTGAATATTTTCGTAAAAACCTAACTTCAAGACGCAATTCCTAAACCTTAAACTTTTTTCCACTACTTTAGAAAAATCCTCCCTAATCACTTCCAGAAATTACTCCTTTCACGTTTACCCAGATGACCCTCTCATTACATGGTTTTAGTCTTAAATTTAATTATCATTAACATTATGTTTTCGATCTTAATCTTACAGATATTATCTCATTGATCAAAATTTCATCTAGTAATTAATATTACAGTTAAATGTCACTGCTGTATTCTAATGTAACATATGTTTGTCCTGGTGAGTGCAAGAGAACACCACGCGGCCTTAACTCCACCAGGCTAAATAAATAAATAAAGTAAACAAGATAAGATGTTTAAGGGTTCATTTTCGGTCGCGGTCAATGGATTGTTAGTGGGCATAAAAATACAGAACATAGCTTCTTTTGGATGTGAAGTAAAACCGCAGGCTTCGTATCATAGATTTAAGAAACGTAAAACTTGAAGTCAGAGATTTTCAGTAATATTTACCATATTTTATGCACAACTTTGAATCGTGACGCTATTGATCTCAAATTACTCGTTAAATAAAGCACTACTATTATAAATAAAATATACATTCATAGTAATTCTGCCCGAAGGCAGGTACTTCACTGCAATCATAGCATTTTCATGCTATGCTTGCAGATTTACTAGGGAATTGTAGGTGTGGTAGCTTCCCGTTGCTTTCCACACCGGTGAAGGATGATAATGATAAGGATGATGATGACATATGATTTCGGGGACAGTTTGGTCCTTAAAGTTTTCCTGACATTTGTCTTACAGGTGAGGAAAACCCCCGATAAAAGCCTCACCCAGAAAAATTGCCCCGATCGGGGATCGAACCCGGGCCCGCTGCGTGACAAAGCAGCACGCTACCTCGAGACCACAGCGGTGGACAAAATAAAATGTAACAAAATATAATAAAATGTTAATCCCATACATTTAAGATCATTTTACAAAAAATCTACGAGTAGCTGATACACGGCGTGCGCTGCTACGCCTAAATAAATGAAATATGTTTTTATGTTTAGTTGAATAAGTAAAAAGAAAAATAATTATAAATTTATATCGTAATTATTTTAGATACTCCGTGCTGGCGTTGCCTGGGAATCTACTTATCCCACTCTTCTTGGAATAAAAAATTGTTATTGTGAGTTATCCGTAAAATATAGAAATTCTGTCGAGGAATTTTTTAAGATATTCAATCCCGTGTACATTAATTTGATGTATTTGCCATGGTTCAAGCAGCGTAAACCATTTAAGCGTCCAAAAAGCGACTTTTTTTAATGCATCATAACAAAAATAAAAAAAAATGTTTTTCAATTATTATACTGTCACCATTGATTAATTTTCCTTAAAAAATTTAGACTACTATACAGCCCTTGCCCCCCAGAATACTCGTTCCAGCCTCCATCAGATACATTCCCCCCTTTTTTTTAGTTCCGACCTTATTTGTACGTACGGTAATATGTTATATACGTTAATTGTCCCAGAAAATCGAAAAGTCTTAAAATGATGGTGAAATCCCCGTTCAATTCGGTCAAGTAGTTTTTGAGTTCATAGAGGTCTGACAGATAGACTCACACTCATTTTTATATATAAAGATGTGAAATATAGTTTAGTTTTAAATTATTAGAGTCTGAATGTAACTTTGATTTTAATGTAAGCTGCATAAAATGTTTGTCTGTCCCTGTGTGAAATGGTACGTGACATTAGAATGACAGGTGATATTTGCATATTCAGATCACGTATTAAAGTGACAAGATAGAACAAAAAACTAGCGCACATCGAAAAATAAAAATTTCCTTCATATGGAAATGTTACATATTCAACATGCAACTAATATTAAAGCGAGATTCAATATTTATATTTAAACATTTCAGCATACATTATTACAGTATTAGGGGAAACATCCAGGGCTAAAGTCGTCCGGGAGGACCTTTAAATCGTTGGTCCCGAGTCTGAAGATTTCCAGGTTCGTAAAAGAATCTCAAGCCTGAATAAAAAGTTTTCTGAGCAAAATTTAACCGAACTTCATCCATCCTAATAATACTTTAATTTCCAACTAGATATCTCTTCGAGGCGATGTACTAAACTCATGTCCCTCGCAAATATCTATAGGAAATAAGCGGGCGGTGTACTCGCTGATATCTACAGGGAAATAAGCGTAACTAATTTAGTTTGGTTAAGAAACTTTCCACTAGGGGAACACCCATATCCCGAGCGGGACACCAAGAATCAACCAATCAGTGTATGAAATAATATATATTCATAAATAATAATAATAATAATAATAATAATAATAATAATGATAATGTTAATAATGGCAATGATAACAATTATAACAATGATAATAATGATGATGGTGGTGGTGCTGCTGCTGCTGATGATGATGATAATAATAATAATAATAATCATCATCAATTTCAGTCATGGATTAGATCAATGGCCTGTTCCGCTTCAGGATAGAAATTGATCCCTCCATCGCTTCTTAGGTCTTCCTGGGTCTCTTCGCCCTGTGGGTCTGTAGTCGAATAGCTGCAGAAGTAGTCTAATATTTGGCATTCTAAAGAGGTGTTCAAGCCAATTATTTTGGTATAGTTGGATGGTTTCAGTTATTGCTGGTGTGTTGAGAGCTTTGCGGATATCTTCATTACGCATGTGGTCATAAAGTGTATAACGCGCTAAAGGTCTAACAACTTCATTTCTGTAGCTACTAACCTATTTATTTTATCTGTAGTAAGAGTCCAGGTTTCAGAGCCATAAAGTAGAATTGGAAGAGCCATTGTTTTATAAAATTTTAGAACTGTACCTGGGCATACTTTTCGGAGAAGAGTATTTTTTATTGTTCCTGTAAGTTTTTGGAATTTTATCAATTTTATGTCTATGTCTTTACATGTGTCGTAGGAAAGGTTGCAGCCAAGATAAGTAAAGTTATTAACTTGTTATATTATATTGTTGTTAACAATTTTAGTTCGTATCGGTAATTTTCCTTGAAATGCCATAGTTTTTGTCTCACCTAAATTTGTAAATTAAAATCTTGGCTTATATTTGACAATCTATGTACTGCTCTCTGTAGGTGATCTTCAGAAGTAGCCAATATTAATTTATCATTTGCATATATTAATGTGTTGAGGGATTGGTCATCAATCATGAAGTGTGATTGTAATTGGTTTTGCCATAATTTTATAACTATGCTAATGACAAATGAGGGAAATTTTGAGGAATTGGCTGAATTCAAATACCTAGGAACAATAATCACAAATAGGAATGAGATGCACAAAGAAATTAAACATAGGCTTAATTCTGGAAATGCATGCTATTATGCATTGCAGAGACTTTTGATGTCCCAACTCCCTTAAAAAACGTTAAGCTGAAAATATATAAAACTATTATTCTACCAGTTATATTATATGGGTGCGAAACATGGACTCTTACTTTAAGGGAGGAAAGGAGATTACGAGTATTTGAGAATAAAGTTCTTAGGAAAGTTTTTGGACCAAAGAGAGATGAACAGACAGGTGAATGGAGAAGACTAAATAACAGTGAACTACATCGTCTTTATAGGAAGCCAGATATAATAAGAACAGTTAAGTCCCGTAGACTGCGATGGGCAGGACATGTTGCGCGTATGGGGAATGAAAGACGTGCATGGAAACTTCTTGTAGGAAAGCCAGAAGAAAAACGCCCAGTTGGTAGACCAAGAATGAGGTGGGAGAACAACATTAACTATGATTTGAGGGAAGTAGATTATACAGGGAATGATTGGAAAGCATTAGCTCAGGATAGGGATGTATGGAGAGCTTATGTCCGCGCGGTCATGAACCTACGGGTTCGATAGTGCCAGTGAGTAAGTAAGTAAGTAAGTAAGTATAATTTTATAACATTCATATATAAATTAAATAGAAGAGGGGAAAGTGGACATCCTTGTTTTACACTTTGGGTTATTAGTCTATCCGATTTGCTGATTTGATTATTTGTTTATTTTTATTCGAATTTGAGTGTTATGATACATGCTTTGAATCGCTTGAATTAAATGCTTAGGTATTCCTGCATTACTTAAGATATTCCATAATGTTATTCTGTTTAATGGGGTTGAAGGCTTTATGATAATAATCAATTAATATCATAAAAGTTGGTATATTAAATTCCCGATGTTTTTCTATTATTTGTGCTAACGTAAAGACACTATCTATACAGGATCTATTGGGTCTGAAACCATTTTGTTCTTCTAGGATAATTGCGTCAGAAATTGTGTTTAATCTGTTGGTATCTACTTTTGCATAGATATACTACTACTACTACTACTACTACTACTACTACTACTACTACTACTACTACTACTACTACTACTACTACTACTACTAATAATAATAATAATAATAGTAATAATAATAATAATAATAATAATAATAATAATAATAATCTCTCTATCTTCGGGTTTTTACAGCTGCTGCCGTCTTCCCGTGCCAAACCTCCAAAGCCTACGGTCTTGGGCATCTTCGATGCTTAGCCCTCTAGCTTGCATTACTGTCTTCATATTTTCCTTCCATGTTAACCTTGGTCTCCCTCTTTTCTTCTTTCTGTTCGGATACCATTCATAAGGTTGCTTTGGCCATCGCTCATCTTCCATTCTTAAGACATGTCCTAACCACTTTAATTCCTTCTCCTCAATTCTTTCAATTATGCTTTCTTCTGCTTCCATTATGCTTCTAATTTCCTTATTTGTGACATGTTCTAATCTAGACTTTCTGGCACTTCTCCGTAAATAATCCATTTCTAGAGCTATTAGTCTATTCTTGTAGTACTTATTGATTGTCCATACCTCACTTCCATACATTGCAACAGATTCCACCAATGTTTTACCAATATATTTTTTTGTGTCTTTCCAAATATGCTTATCCCACCATATGGAATTTAACGATGATATTATTTTACTACTCAATTCAATTCTATGTTTTATGTTCTCTTTGCATATACCTTCAATGTTATCCATAATTATTCCCAAATATTTAGTTTGTTTCACTTGCTTTATTTGGATCCCTTCTTCCAATATTAAAGTTTCTCGTTCATTGCTATTTATTGCCATATATTCTGTTTTTTGTAAATTTACTGTGAGACCCCATGATTCATATGTGTTTTTCAACCTTTTTATCATGAATTCCATATCAAATTTGTCTTGCGCTAAAACCAGTTGATCATCGGCAAATTGTAATGTCAGCAAAAATCTGTTACCTATTGGGATCCCCATACCTTTGCAGCTTTGTTTCCATTTCATTAATATGGATTCTACATAAATAAAAAATTAAATAAAATTGGTGAAGACCGCACCCTTGTTTCAATCCCTTTGTGGTTTTTATATGATCAGACATTATATTTCCAATTTTAACATAGCGGAGTTATCTTTATAGATTTGTTTAATAATTTCTATTAGGTTTCTATCAATATTGTATTTCTCCAATACTTCCCATAATTTGTTCCTCGGAATTGAGTCATAAGCTTTCTCTAAATCTATCATTGTCAAATGGGTTTCTTCTCCAACTGCAGTCCGTTTTTCAATTAACTGTTGTATTGCAAATATATTGTCAACACATGATCTTCCTGGTCTGAATCCATTTTGATCTTCTCCTAATTTGTCTTTAATATCTTTTTGTAACTTTGTTTTTAATAACTTCGTAAATATTCTATATAATGTGTTATTTATACTTAGTCCTCTGTAGTTTTTGCGTCTCTTCTATATAATAATAATAATAATAATAATAATAATAATAATAATAATAATAATAATAATAATATAATAATAATAATAATAATAATAATCATTGTTAGGAGTTAATAGACTGGATCGCCAAAGGAACACTACTATCAGAGGAAAACTTGGAGTAGCAAGTTTAAATGAAGATATCCAAAGATACCAACAAGAATGGAAAAATCATCTGAGAAGAATGGCAAGAAATAGACTTCCAAATTGGCATTCCAATATACCCCAACTGGACATAGGGACCAAGGAAGACCAAAACATCGGTGGAAAGATCAAGACCATCTTCGCTAGGTTTACCGTACAGGCCACACGGCCTAAAACGAATTTGTTCATGATGATGATGATGATGATAATAATAATAATAATAATAATAATAATAATAATAATAATAATAATAATAATAATAACAATAAAAGGACTTAAAATTGGCAGGAGTTGCTCAAGAAGATATCATTAACAGATATGTCTTTAAAATTAAGGTGCACTAGTGGCAGGATGACCAAGAGGACAAAAAAAAAAAAATTGGAACAACATGGACAGAAGAGAGAAAGAAAGTCCATAGCCAAAAAACGACGGAAATATGGAGCCAAAGGAAACGCCTGTAGATACTTTGCATAGTAATACGTATGCTCATTCGCAATAAATAGGTAATTAAATAAAAATAAATAAATAAACTATTTCATGATTGTTCTCTCTTCATTTTATTTCTTAACTAAATAATATTCCTACTTTTTTGTAGAATTTACACTTCCATGGGATTTCCAAGCCATTGACCAGGTCATGTCGCTGCGTAGGCTGGGAAAAGAAACTCCGAATTGCACATTATATTGTTATACAGTGACGGGCCTCTCCGAATCTGTGATTAAACAGCATGTATGTCAGGGGCACCGCTGAATACAGTATATACCCATACCCCAAGCTGCAGATAAAAATCATCGCCAGAAATCGAACTGAAATGTCGCAGTGTTAGATACTGATTACCCCATAGTGTTAGATGAAAACGAAAATTAGAGAGAGATAATAATTTACTTATCGATTATCTTTATACCGGTATTAAGTTATCATCTGGTTACAGTCCCATTGATTCGCATTTTTTCCTGTACGAAAGTGGCGTTGAATTACATTATTAATATCATAATGAGGAAGTGTGCGGTGCAATGTCTTCCAAACTCTTCTAATTCCAATTTATTTAATAATAGAATTCCAACTATTTTTTAAAGAACTACCGAGTTCAGAATGCATTTGTGTGCTGCCCTGTGCATGATCCCTGACGTGGATAATCTCATCTTAGTGAAGTCGTGAGAGAAAAAGGGGGGGAGGGTGCAGAGAATGTAACTATTGATCTACTTGTAGAGATGAGGTTAGAGACGAAGTAACAAAATCCCTGGGTACGTTGTCCTCTTCATGGTTCACAGACGTTTCTAAATGTATTGTAAAAACACGATACTTTTTAGAGCCACTCTTAAGATTAATGTATGTATATACTCCATATGTCCCTCTTGGAAACATGAGACTTAGCCTCGAGGGAGTTTCTTGACCAAGTTACAAATAAAATAATAATAATAATAATAATAATAATAATAATAAAACAATAATAATAATATTTTTTTATTTAGGAATATTCCACAATACAGTGTTTCTCCTTCAACCCAAAGTGATTTGTCGCCAGAGGTTCCTGTCTAAAGCATCTTCTTTCCTCAAATCTCTAGCAACCATACTTCTCTTCACTCCATCCATCCATCGTTCTCTAGGCCTGCCTCTTCCACTTCTTCCATTTGCTTTCCAATTAAGGATCTTCTTTGGTAGTCCTCTCTTCTTCCATTCTTATGAGGTGTCCATACCATTTCAAACGTTTTTCTTCTATTTTACCTAATATGTTTTTTTTCAACTTGCATATTTTCCCTTATTGTGCTGTTTCTGACCTTATTCCTTCTTAAAATTATTGTCGATCGCCTCCAAAAATCCATTTCTACTGATAACAGCTTGTTGGCTTGTATTCTACTTACTGTCCAGGTTTCGGACCCGTACAATAAAATGTTTTTTTAACAGAACTTGAAATATAGTTTTCTTCGTTACAACAACAACTACAACAGTAATAATAATAATAATAATAATAATAATAATAATAATAATAATAATAATAATAATAATAATAATAATAATAATAATTATTATTATTATAATAATAATAATAATAATACATTTTTATTATTAGGCCTAAATTTATTTTATCTGGTGACGTTAAGATCGTAAGCTCTTCCTTAATCAGTTTTAATATCTGTGATTATTCTAAAATCCATTAAATTAATGGCATTTAGTACGCCACAAAATAACTTATTGGGCTTACTACGTAGTTTTTCATATTAGAATATTATATTTTAAACATTTTGAAAAAAAAATCAATATTTATTAAATTCGAAGAGAAAAATGTTCGCCCAGACTCTTCAAATTTAATTTATTCTTCAATGAGATGTGTTAAATTAATACTAAAAACATGAATTCAATATTTATATTTAACGATTGTCGGACGGGTTGCTTAGTGGTTATGTTCCTTGCCTCCAGTCCCGAGGATCGCGGGTTCAAATCTGGCCGGGATACATGGATTTTTAGGGTGGACAAATCCAAGGAACAAGTCCTCCGGACGGGACTTTAAGCCGTGAGTCCCGAGTCTGAAGATTTTCAAGCTAGTTAAAGAACTGGAAGCCTGAATAAAAAGGCCTCTTTGCAAAATTTAACCGACTTTCATCCATCCAAATAATATATCTTAGTTTCCTACTAGATGTCTCATTTAGGCAATGTGCTAACCACATGTCACTCGTTGACACTTATAGGTAAGTAAGCGTAACTAAATTAGCTTGGTTAAGAAACTCTCGCTAGGGATTACCCGTGTCCCCACGATGGACGTATGGGGTATATACATACGTATTTGACGTTTAAACACCATATCATGTAATACATATAGCATGAATATTATAAAACTACGGCGATAGTGATAGTTGACATGGATAGAAACATCTGTTAAACAAAATTACTTAAAAAATCTAAAATCTAAAAAACATTTTATTTTTTCAAAATGTACAAGAGAACTCGGAATATTTCATAAAGCACTGTTGGTATTAAGTCAGTCGTTTAGAAAACAATATTTTGTTTTCTAAAATATTAAATTTAGAAATAAATTGTTATTTAAGAACTTAAAGTGACATATTTTTGTAGAAATATGCAACCTAGCATTTCATATTTCGAAATTTTGGTAGCTATACCGTCTTATCATTCTTTGCAATAAAGATCAATCAGAAATATCAAGATGATAAAAAAACTTGAGAAATAAGAGCTAAATGGAAATATATCATAAAAATGATATATTAAAACTAAAGTATAAGCTTAGAAATTCATTATATATCTTATAGTGAAAAAATGTTAATTAAGCTTATTTTTTATTATATGTGATTAGTAGGGCTGAAAAAAAGTACTGGTTATAGGATAGGCTGCATCATACTTAAACCGCTATGTTTACAAACTGCACGTTGACACGCGCTATTCGGGACAGACTTCTAGTACAGTCTGCTTTGTATAGGAATGGACTCATCTTTGCACAGTTTTTGTTTCGGCATTCTATTACAACCACACGTCATGTAAACAGGTCTATTACTGAGGACAGTCGAACATACACTTTCTCCGCTCCGAGCAGGCAGTGGAGGCGCTCGACAAAGATACGCATTTTGTAAACAATGTGTATAGAAATTAGTTACTATCCTGATACCGATACTTTTTTTCAGCCCTAGTGATTAGGTTTTAGATGTAAGGAAGTAATTCTGTGATTAGTAGCCTAAACAAGGAGAGGCTGACATTCAGTTCCGTGAAATCGTTAGATTTGCTTTCGCTGCTCATAGATCTATTCCCAAATCTTTTTTACTCATGGCGCAACAGGACTAGAAGGTCCTTGACCTAACAGCCGGCCGCTGGCCTCACATCCAAATGTATAAATCACAGAGGTAGACGGATCATACAAACAGTGCAGGGGTGACATGTGATCAGCATGTCGGGTCCCCCATTCGTTATAGCTGATTTTTTCAATCTGGGGGCGCTACTTATTGTAGCTACCCAAACTCTTCACGATGCCGGGTGGGCACCGGTCCCATACTGACCGAAATTCCATGAGAAAATTTCTTCCCACATGGAGACTCGAACCAGCGCAAGCTCTGTATCTGCGCCAAGGCATTGCATTAACCACTCGGCTACAGCGCGGTACTATTCCAACATTGAAAATGTTTGATAAATCAATATTCTGAATAAGAAAATTAAAATTTCATTCAAATAATTTTTAATCGGCTGAAATTGTATATAATCAGAATTGTAATCTTAAGGGATTACTGAAATGTTAGCAGGGAACTGTATGGTATTCTAATGGACCCGGGCTGACAAACGTGACTGGAATTCTCTATGTTTTCTTCAGTTGTTAACACAAATTGTGAGATAGAATTTTTTTACCAGGGCAAACTAGAATAACCTTTACATAAATAAATCATCAATTAGCTGCAGGTTTCCATCATAATCACAGTTTTTTACCACCATCAAACTTAAATTTGTGAACTTGTTCAGAAATCACTTGATAAACAAAACTATAAAAATACTCCTGAATGCAACAAAATAATCCATATTCGAATGTTAAAACATTTGTAAATAAGAAAATTAATTGTTACTCGTAATTATTTCATCACCATTATCGAGTCCATTCACGAATTTAGATAATTTGTTGACCTGTTTTGGCCTCAATAGAAACAACCATCCAAAAGTCTTTTGAGTGGACGTCCTGGTTTTTCTTCTTCTTGCAGGTTAATAGCTTAACATCTACTTAGGTATCCTGTGATCCTCCATTCGATGAATATGTTGCATCCATCTTGATTTATAATCAGAAATTTTGTTTTCTAAA
Organism: Diploptera punctata; assembly: GCA_030220185.1. NCBI lineage: Eukaryota > Metazoa > Arthropoda > Insecta > Blattodea > Blaberidae > Diploptera > Diploptera punctata. The sequence goes on from JASPKZ010003518.1 coordinate 41,886, forward strand.
GGTTCCATGTGTAATTCTTCTAAGACGTCTTCATTTTTTTATGATCTTGTGTGTATCTAACTGTAATTCGAATATATCTCATTTTGCCAGATCCAAGTCTCTGTATATCCCTTTGTTGTTAAGTATTTCGATTATATTAATTAGTTATTTAGCATTGCATTTCTGTGCAAGTTAGGCTCGAATAAGATAAGCACGCCGTAGCATAGTAATTAAGGCACTGGGCTACAAGCCCAGTCAAGGGTTCGAGTCCCGGTGGGGTCAGGATTTTTAAATTGGCCTAAACCACCTGCCGGCACTATGACCCTGGGGTTTACTCAGTCTCTAACGGAAATGAGTACCGGATACTTGTTCTGGGGGTAAAGGCGGCCGTCACACAGGGCTGACAACCCGGCTGACATCAAGTGCTGATTGTCCAGAAAAAGTGGTAGCCTTTAACCTCCTACTAACCATGGGCCTCCTGAGGCCTGAAGTGGGATCACTTTATCTTCAGTTATTTGGGATTTTTAAGTAAGTAAAGTAAAGTGATCCCACAACAGGCCCAGAGGCCCTTGGGGTAGTAAGAGGTTAAGGCTCCCACTTTTTCTAGACAATCGGCACTTAATGTCAGCCGGGTTGTCAGCCCTGCGTGACGGCCGCCTTTACCCCAGAACAGGCGTCTGGTACTCATTTCCGTTAGAGGCTGAGTCGACCCCAGGGCCATAGTGCCGCCAGAGGGTTTGGATCAGTTTAAAATCCTGACCCCAACGGGACTTGAACCCTCGAACCTCCGGCTTGTAGCTCAGTGCCTTAACCACTACGCTACGGCGTGCCCCAAGTAGTCAATATAATTTTAGTGAGAGCACGCTAGTTTGTTAATGCAATATGCTACAAGCCGGAAGGTCGGGGGTTCGAGGGTCAGTGGTGTCAGAATTTTTAAACTGTCCCAAATATTCTGACGGCACAATGACTCTGGAATCACTCAGCCTTTAACTAAAATGAGTACCAGACGCTTAGCTTATTTTGGGGTAAAGGCGGCCGTCACGCAAGCTGACAACCCGACTGACACCTCGTTCCAACTGTCTAAAAAGGTGGGATCCTTTAACTTCCTACTACCCCATTGGCCTCTTGAGGTATGTAGTGGGATCACTTTACTTCACTAACATACAAAGTAATTTTAGTTATCTTAAATTGGGTAGTGAAATTAAGTCTATCTGAAAATTCAATTTGCTGCTGTCACGATAACTTGTGATACAATATCTAGCGGAGCAGTTTCAAAGCTTTATATTTGCTTGAAGCTGGGAACTTCAATATCATGTTTACTATCTACAGATTTAGGTCAAACGTGATGGTAGGATTTTGTTCCTTAAAATGCTAGGATTTAGAGAAAGCAGGATTTTTCTCTATCAAATAAAACAATTCAACTATTAAACATAGTCTAATAATAAACAAGGTACGCCGCATTGGACTATGGTTATGCTTCTTGCCTCTAGTTGTGAGCGTCTTGGGTTCAAACCCGGCCGAGGTCCATGGATTCTTTGATCAGAATTTATTTTATTTTCTTAAATTTCATTTATATTTGAAGGAATTATACATAATCGGTAATGTAACATATAAGCTATTTTTGTGTACACAAACATACTATATATTTATTTTTATTGTATTTCAAATGTGTGATGCGAATGCAAAATAAATGTTTTAAACTTATTTTGGGTGAGGTAGGTTATATGCCCATCACAATTCTACATGTACATTCTTATGCCACTGATGCACTAAACACTTGTAAACACGTTTTGTACTGTTTTAAACATTTTGCAACGATCTTCAAGCTATCTTTACAATATTTTATATTTATATATTTACGTAAAACATGATCGTGGATACATTACTTACTTGCTACTTTCCCATGTTGTTCCAACGTTACCACCATTTGAAAATAATTTCAAAGCATATTTAGCGTTAGTGTACGTAAAATTAGTTTATAGTTCATTAAACAGTACGCATGTAAATTGTTTTGTTACGTTAGGAAATGGGAAGTTGGTTTACGTCTATTTTTTTAAGCATTTGGGAATAAATAATATGCATGTAAATTGTTTTCTTTAGTTAGGAAATGGCAAGTTAGTTAACGTCCATTTTTTTTTTTTTTGCATTTGGAAATTTATTCCCAAAGTTGGTAATGCCGACTGCAGACCATCTACCGGAGGCTATATTAATCATTGCAGCAACTCCCGCAACTCGCGCATGCGCACTGCGATTCTGTGGAACTTGGAAGAATTCGTCTACGACATATAACCGACTTTTTCCCTTATTTTTTGTGTACTTAATTAAATATAGATAATAATAAATAAAAATGTTCATATGAATATCATATAAAATTTCAAGTTTTATTTTTATTTAATTAAATATGTACATGTGGATTTTCATCAAGTAAATGCCAAATCAATTGATTATTTTTGTGGTTTTAACTGCAGTGATCATATTAAAAAAAATACCACGATTTTGTCTGCTCTTTAAGTTCAGAGTTCTCTCTCTTGCTCATTAGAATGTAATTTTCGTTTCGCCATACAGACATGATATATCTGGGATGGACACTACTCGTCGCTTCTGATGTATTCTATTGTTAACTAGACAGCTCTTATTGTTATCTAGATTGGCTCTACAGTTAAACTTAATTTATTATAAAGATGAATTGTGATCAGATAAATATGGTGATTTTTCTAGGAATTTATGGCCCATATTTCTGAACAGTTGAGAAAAACTCTGAAAAATTAAACTAGGAAATTTAACGCGATTGGGAACCGAATACGAAACCGCTCCATGAAATGCGGTGATATTGCTGCAGCGGTGATGAACACTGATATTACATTTTGATGGATTAAAATAAATAATGAAATTATATCCAGGCCCATGACTTTATAAGATATTATAATTTCACCATGGTGGTTCTCCAGAGGCTCGCTTTGTTTCCCCGCAGCTGTTATACATAATTAAATACAAAGATGCCGACTACCGCCACTATAATAATTCCGCATGTTAACATTTGCCAAGCATTGTCGCGCGGCACCCGCTTTTATATAAACAGACAGCTATTATAGTGAGGCGATAATACTAGCGAATACCCGGCTGCGCAGCTACGCCTAAATAAATGGAATATGTTTTTAATGTATAGTTGAATGAGTTAAAAGAAAATTACTGATTAATTTAATTGTATGGTACACATTGTGACGAATCAAACATGACTGTCGCTAGTCAATTTTTAATTTTCGATTTCAGGCAAATCCCCATTTCTAATGATCGGATTTCGCTGATTTTTTTACGATATCTATCTGTGTTTATTTTAATAACATATACTGAATTTTGTTGTGAAACATAAAAAATTGCGACTGCTAGTGGAATTTTTTAATTTTCGTTTCAGGTTAACTCCTACACCTAATAATAGATAGCGACTAAACACTCTACATACCAGAAAACCTGCATGTACAAATTTTCATAATAATCGATGAACTACTTTTCCAGTTTTGCGACCACAAACATGCTGAATCTTATGTATAAAGATGACTGAATGGAAGAACATCCTGAACACCTTAAACTCATTCTTGTCTAATGTCGAAATTATTTTTATAGCTGCACAATAGTTACTTTAAGGCAGGAAAGGAGATTACGAGTATTTGATAATAAAGTTATTAGGGCACTTTTTGGACCAAAGAGAGATAAACAGACAGGCGAATGGAGAACACTACATAACAGTGAGCTACATGGTCTTTATAGGATGTCAGATATAATAAGAACCAGTTAAGTCTCGTAGACTGCGATGGGCAGGACATGTTGTACGAATGGGGAATTAAAGAGGTGCATGGAAGGTTCTTGTAGGAAAACCAGAAGGAAAATGGCTAGTTGGTAGACCAAGAATGAGGTGGGAGAATTACATTAACCATTATTTGAGGGAAGTAGATTATACGGGGGATGATTGGAAAACATTAGCTCGGGATAGTGATGTGTGAAGAGCTTATGTCCGCGCGGCCATGAACGTATGGGTTCGATAGTGCCAATGAGTTAGCCGCACAATAGTTATTTTAAATTTTGAGTTTGGATTCCACTACCATCTGTGTTGTCTCGGACAAAGAAGTGTGGGAACACTCTGTAAGTACAAAAAGAGTGTGTCGCTGCGTGTTGAAAGGGGAGTAGATAGGAGTCGTGTCGCTAGAGTAACTCAAGACCTTGATGGAAAAATGAAGTTCTCCAATTCCCCTAGTAACAATAACACCGCGATTGCTCTCAAGGGTTAAAAGAGATGGCACAGTACTCATCTACTCAGCAATTCAGTTGCCTTCTGCACACGCTGAGGTATATTCAGTAATGTCTAAATTACTTGTATTAGGTAATTACATGCAACATTTTCAACATTATATTGTATAGAACATTTCCTCGAAAAGTTGTTCTTAAGAATTGACGTTATAAAGCTACATCATTCATTCATAATAGTATAGGATGTCTCTAAAGTAGTCCCGCGCCGTAGCCGAGTGGTTAAGGCAGGAAGCCTTGGCGTAGAGCTACGGGACTTGCGCTGGTTCGAGTCTCCATGGGAGAAGACATTTTCTCATGGTATTTCGGCCAGTATGGGACTAGCATTTGGGTAGCTACAATAAGTAGCGGCTCCAGGTTAAGAAAACCAGCTATAACAGCTGGGGGACCCGACATGCTAACCACATGTCACCCCTACACTGGATGATGATCATCCACCTCTGTGATTGACACATGAGGATGTGAGGCCAGCAGTCGGATGGTAGGCTAAGGACCCTTTAGGCCTGGCGCGCCAGGAGTTGGATTCTCTAAAGTCACTCTCCATTTCAATGAAAAAAAAACTTTTTTTCTTTTCTCTACATGCACTGTCAGCTTAGTGTAACATGTTTAGCACGGAATAAAGGGTTGCCATCGTTTGTGTACGGGTACGCCAGAACTGAATTTACCCATACATTGCGTTAACATCCTAATAAAGGTACACATTCATCTGATTGTAAACAAATCTAAGCATACCGGCAGTATGTGTGATGAGGCACGCCGTGGACGACCGACCACGCGTATTAGCAAAAACAGTGCAACAGGTTCTAATTACGAGTGATAATCTGAACGCATCAACTCGACGCCTCAATAGGTAGTTGAATGACCTTGCCAACACAATGTGGAAAATTCTACGTTTCGCTATACGAAAATTCCATATCACGTCTGCATGATTTCCGGAATCGTATCACAGAAGCAGCAGGCTTTGTTACGCTTTAATTGTTAAGGTCTATATTTCGTTATACTGCTGAAATATGGACTATGTTTTTCACCTAGATAGCGGTCATGTAGAAAGGCAGTAGAATATGTGTAAAAATTCACAATAACATTGATTGTTTAATCATTGCCTTCCTTCATTGAAATGGATAGTGACTTTAGAGACATTCTGTATATAAATGGCCACCCAGATTATTGATATCCTCTAAAACATTTTAATTATAAAATAAAACGATTTACCTTAGTAGTAATTCCGCTAAAAGAATCAACAATGAATTGGGATGCAAATCTGTCCAAATAAAACCACAGATACCAGTAAAAGTGATAAAACAAGACAATAAACATACCCAAATTGATACCGACACGTGTTTCGCCCTTGTTTATTGTCTTGTTTCATCACTTTTATTGGTATATGTGGTTTTAATTGGAGATTTGCATCCCAGATTGACTGCAGATTCTTTTAACGGAATTACTACTAAGGTAAATTGTTTTATGTAAATTATAATGAATTCCTGTAAACTTGCGCCAGACTCATTAATTGAAGGACATAGGGCAGTAACATGATAAGCCACATATTGTTCTTTCTGAGATATAAGGATTTTAATATTTCAAAAAAATAAAAATACTAATTGTGTTAATACATTGTGTGTATGTTTTAACACATCATTGACCCACTGACAAATAGTTTTATGAATTTTTCATTACATTTATTTGCTATAATTATAATAAATGAGTCCACTGATGTGGTCTCGAGGTAGCGTGCTGCCTTGTCACGCAGTGGGTCCGGGTTCGACTCCCGGTCGGGACAGGCTCCTGGGTGAGTTTTTTCGGCTTTTTTTCATCTGTAAGGCAAATGTCAGGAAGCTTAGGGCCCAACGGTCCCCGAAAATAAATCCGGCCATCATCATCATCCTTATCATCATCATCATCATCATCATCATCATCTTTCACCGGTGTGGAAAGCAACGGGAAGCTACCACACTTATAATTCCCTAGTAAAGCTGCAAAGCAGAGCATGACAATGCTATGATTGCAGTGAAAGACCTACCCCCGGGCAGAATAAATAACATTTCTTAACAGAACGTGACTTATGTTTCTGCCTTAAGCTCTTCAATTGCATTTTAATTGATTTTTAAACACAATATTTGTAATTTTATTCAATTAATTGTTTCGAATTTACATTTCATATTTCTTGTATATATATTTTCCGAGTTTTCTAACACACAGTGTCTAGCAGTGGAGGCGTGAGTGGGCTTTTGGCCACATACTGTGCATTCTCCATTATCATTTATTTATTTTCATCTTTCTTCAATTCCTTTCAGAAATATCCTCTTATCTCAACGTAGTCATCCTCTTTGTGAATAAAAGTGCTTCTGATGTATCATTTAAAGAAGAGTGAAGTAAAAAAAACGATATTTGTATTCGTGGTAATGCTATGTGGAGGGATGAGATGAAGTCCTTTTCTATTGGCGGATGCCGGCAGACCAGGCATGTGGTACCATCACAAGAGTAGTTGGAATGAAGTGAAACGAATCGAAAGATGTAATATGGAGAAGTGGTTGAATTAAGTTTTTGGCAGGGGAAATCGAGAGAAACCCCGAGAAAAATCTGCCCTGGCTCCTATTCGTTAACCACAACCCCACATGGAGTAATTGAGAAGCGAACTCAAGACCCAGAGGTGGAGGGCGAGTGACTAACCACTTAGTTACTTAGCCCCCAACCATATTAAGTTCAATTAACATAATTTTATATAAGTATGCATTTCAATAGTGATTAATTATCTTTGATTTTATCACAAAATCATATAAATTAATGAATTTATATATGATTATATATATACATATAGGCCTATATATGTTTTTTTGGTAATTGAATAAAACTTATGGAGATATAAAGATGGAACATCAAATAAAGAAATAGCAAAAATTATTAGTAATGGCAGAAAAAACCATAGGAATGTAAAAGTAAAGTAAAGTGATCCCACGACAGGCTTCGAGAGACCCTTCGGGTAGTGGGAGGTTAAGGCTCCCACTTTTTCTGAACAATCGGCACTTGATGTCAGGCGGGTTGTCAGCCCTGCGTGACGGCCGCCTTTACCCCCAGAACAAGCGTATGATACTCATTTCCATTAGAGGCTGAGTCGACCCCAGGGCCATGGTGCCGCCAGAGGGTTTGGTTCAGTTTAAAAATCCTGACCCCACCAGGACTCAAACCCTCGACTTTCCGGCTTGTAGCGCAGTGCCTTAACCATTGCGCTATGGCGTGCCCCATAGGAATGTTAAACTCTATATTATGGAGTAAAAACATCATTAACGGAACAAAACAACTAATTTATAAATCCACACTAGAAAGTATAATGTTACATGGATCGAAAGTTTGGACAATGACACAACATGTCAACAGAATAACTTCAGTTGAAATGGATTTTTGGAGAAGAGCTGCCAGAAAATCTCGACTGGAAAAAAAAAAAAAAAAAAAAAAAAAATATATATATATATATATATATATATATATATATATATATAGAAATACAGAAATTAGAAAATGGATGAATGCAGAAAGAAGTATAATGGATGAGATTGACACACAGAAGTCTAAAATTGTATGAACACGTAAGAAGAATACAGGATGGAAGACTAGCAAAGGCTGTCTATGCATTGAAAATTGAAAGGAGCAGAAAAGGAAGACCAAGAACAACCTAGAAGAATAACATTCATAATTCAATGAGGAAATTTGGTGTTACAGATGAAGACACAGAGGACAGAGAACGATGGAGAACCTTAATTAAAGGAAATTTGTGAATGTTTGTTACAAACTGGTGGTCTATAATTCCTTATTCATTTATGTATTTCTTTTTAATATGTTCATTGCTAAGATTGGTTGAAGAAAACCCTCAATAATGAGGAAAATTCTCAAGATGGATGGAGATATTGGAGGTAACTGGTGTGGATTAAAAAGATGAGAGGCTCGTAAGTAATCTTTATTTGAAACAGCGAATCATGGCAGGACAGAAGAACACGTGTCACAAGGAAGTGAAATAAGAATTGCACGATCGTTTGTCCTTTATCCCTTAGCCTGTTCAACATGTAGTACATGGGGTCACTTGCTTAGAATCACGCAATCCCTCAATATTAATTTCACTTTTCTTAATCAGATTCACTATTTCTCATATCAATTGTCTCATGAGGCTGAATACAAAGTAACATTTTTTATGTAGTTTTAATAACTGAACCAATTACAAAAGAATAAAATTAGAACAGTTGAATTCGATTATTTTAGAAGAAGCCTCCAAAAAACAAGACAGGATAAAATAAGAAATTAATTCCTTTGGGGAGAAATGAAGGTCACCACATCTGTTGTTAAGAGGATTGAAAATCGAACACTTAAATTGTATGGCCTTGTACAAAAAATGGAAAATGAAAGATGGCCAAAAAGTATATACCAATGGTCACCCCTGGAAGAAATAAACGCGGCAGACCAAGATGGAAATGGAAAACCTACGTCAAAACAATAATGGAGGATATGAATCTGGAAGAGGGAGGTTGGAATGATAGAGATAAATGGAAACTGAAGACGGCAAACCTATAAGTGGGGGAAAGCCGAAGAAGAAGGAAGAAGAGTAACTGAACCAGAGACTCCTGGACTGCTAATCAGACGGGCTAAAAATTACACAATAGAGAGAGTTTATATAAATGTGTCTTTAATAAAGTTCAATAAATTAAAAAAAAGTGCAGAGACGCTTGATGTCCCAACTCCTTTCAAAAAACGTTAAACTGAAAATATATAAAACTATTATTCTATCAGTTATATGGGTGCGAAACATGGACTCTTACTTTAAAGGAGGAAAGGAGATTACAAGTATTTAAGAATAAAGTACTTAGGAAAATTTTTGGACCAAAGAGAGATGAACAGACAGTTGAATGGAGAAGACCCCATAACAATGAACTACATGGTCTTTATAGGAAACCAGATATAATAAGAACAGTTAAGTCTCGTAGACTGCGATAGGCAGGACATGTTGCACGTATGGGGAATGAAAGACTTGCATGGAAGCTTCTTGTAGGAAAGCCAGAGGGAAAACGCCCAGTTGGTAGACCAAGAATGAGGTGGGAGAATAACATTAACTATGATTTGAGGGAAGTAGATTATACAGGAAATGATTGGAAAGCATTAGCTCAGGATAGGGATGTATGGAGAGCTTATGTCCGCGCGGCCATGAACCTACGGGTTGGATAGTGCCAGTGAGTAAGTAAGGAAGTAAATAAATAAAAAAAAAGAGAAATTAAATTTACAAAAAATAGAGCGTATGCAGCTAAAAAAAAATCTTTATTACGGCAATAATGACTGACCGGTGAAAATTGTATCAGCCTATCAGGTTGGACGCAGGCCGGTTAAAATTTCATATTAATATAGTTGGTAATGCTTCCACTATGTACTTTACATTTATAAATAGAATTTATGCATCGAGGAATTGATAATCACATTAACAGAGTTGTGGGAATGAAACGTGCAATTTCATCGCTAATTTTATCTGTCTCCCACGTTCATTTATCGATTACCCTTTTTTCATATTTTCTGTCTCGCTTATGCAATTATACGTTTGAACTTAATTAATTTGAGTATTACTAAAAAAAAGGACCATCTTTTTTTTAAAGAACTGAAGTATATAACTGTTATTCGAAGAGAATAACTTAATGTTTATCATAAGTAATGCCACGAGTGATTTCCAAATTATCGATAAATACACGACTCATGAAGTGAGGAGTGAATTTAGCTAGAGAATTTGGAAATCAAGAGTGGCATTTGTTAGGACTATTTAACGAATAAAATTAAGCTGTTTACTCACAAATCATTATTTAACTATAGTTATTTTAAAATGTTTATATATTTAATGTAAACGGCGATGTTTGAAAACAAATGAGAAACGATAGGTAAGCTTCATCTGCTTATTTTGTTCATCACTGCAACCAGATCATACTATTTATTGCCAAAGGAACGCAATATTGTAAGAATACTCTCTAGTGGAGAAAAAATGAAACACATCAAACTGTATATTAATTCATTTCTGATGTCGTATGATGTAAATATGACAATTATATTTCTCTGGATTATTACCTGGGAAAAAATACATTTAAGAAAGTGCAAACAGTGGTTTCTTCTTTTGGTGGTATAATAAATTGCTACAAATGTTTTTTATATTAACTCCTACAAGCGCTATGTGTTGACATCTATGCACTATATGTACAGTCTGGTAGCCGTATTTCTTGTGGGGTTCAGTCACTGCAAAATAATGGTCAGACCTGTTCAGAATATTAAAAAGGAGGAGCTTTCTTTAATATGGTAAATTTAACACTGATAAATATTTCGGGAAACACGACTGTGATTGGTTGTAAAACAGAAATCATTGAAACGTGATTGGTCATTGACTCCCATTTGGGGCATGAGTTAAATAGTAATTTATATTATTTCTTCTGGTAACTTTGAATGTGGGTAAAAACATTACAATCTTAATGTTACAAACAGGTACATTTGAATAAAATATATGGATTTTTTTGTAATATATTGGTCTTACACCATTACATATCATAAAGTTCTTAACAATCGTTTTCCTTGAACGCAATGTAAATGTCGGTATGAAATTCGTGAATCAACAATCTTTGCATCTTGACAAAAAAGTTTTTTTTGTTCAATGCCACCACGTTTGTCATTTCAACATAATGATATTCTCTCCTGGCATGACGTTACTGTTACCCACTTGTGAGGTTGGGGCGCCTGGAAGGCGGAGTTACGCTGCCCCGATGATATATGATAGGTGATGATGCGCCAGGAGAGGCCTTAATCTTAAACTTAATGAATATGTTAATCATAATATGATGTTCGGGGAATTTTCTTTTGACAAAAAAGTAGTTACATATATTGCAGAAAATAACGAAGATTTAGAGTTCATGACAAAAAAAAAACTGAAGGCGGAGTATGAAAAATGGGGATTAAGGGTAAATCTGGACAAAATTAAGTATATGATCCATCCATAGTAATTCTGCCCGAGGGCAGGTCTTTCACTGTAATCATAGCATTTTCATGCTATGCTTGCAGCTTTACTAAGGAATTGTAGGTGTGGTAGCTTCCCGTTGCTTTCCACACCGGTGAAGGATGATGATGATGATGATAAGGATGACGATGATGGCCATATGATTTCGGGGACCGTTTGGGCCTTAAAGTTTTCCTGACATTTGTCTTACAGGTGAGGAAAAACCCCGATAAAAACCTCACCCAGAAAAGATGCCTCGACCGGGGATCGAACCCGGGCCCGCTGCGTGACAAGGCAGCACGCTACCTCGAGACCACAGCGGTGGACAAGTATATGATAATAGGAGTTAAATTAAAAGATCTGATTTTAGAAGACAGATATGGAAAAATAAAAGCATGTGACGAATATATACATCCATCCATAGTAATTCTGCCTGAATGCAGGTCTTTCACTGCAATCATAGCATTTTCATGCTATGCTTGCAGCTTTACTAGGGAATTGTAGGTGTGGTAGCTTCCCGTTGCTTTCCACACCGGTTAAGGATGATGATGATAAGGATGATGATGATGGCCATATGATTTCGGGGACCGTTTGGGCCTTAAAGTTTTCCTGGCATTTGTCTTACAGGTGAGGAAAAACCCCGATAAAAACCTCACCAGAAAAACTGCCCCGACCGGGGACCGAACCCGGGTCCGCTGCGTGACAAGACAGCACGCTACCTCGAGACCACAGCGGTGGACAATGATAGGATAAATAAGGGAAAATCTGCAATACCATAATTAAATGGTGTTTATGGGATCAGAACATAAGTTCTAAAACAAAAGCAAACATTTTAAACACAATAATGAGTACAATGACATACTGTGTAGAAACATGGAAATTAAAATCTAGAACAATAAGTAAATTAAATTCTGCACGAACGGATTTTTGGGGGCGTTCAGCTAGAATTTCTAGAAGAGATAAAATAAGAAACAATGTAATTAAGTGAAAGATGAATGTTCAAGTTTCAATTGTCGATTTCATAAAAAAAAACAATTAAAATGTTATGGTCATGCAAAAAGAATGAAGAAGACAGATTCCCTAGAAGAATAGTGGAATGGTTGCCACTTAGTAAAAGAAGACAACAGCCAAAAATAACGTGGATTGATGATGTTTTGAGCAGCATGAAGGAAAAAGGATTGGAATATGGAGACTGGAATAACAAGAGAGATATGGAGGAGAATGACAGTAAATTAATTTGGTTCAGGAAGATGTTGAGAAAAATTGTGAAACCTGCTATATGTGTGTGTGCGTGTGCGTGTGTGTGTTTGTGTGTGTGTGAGAACCATGTAATATGTGAATATAAAAAAAACTATACACAGGATCCTACAAATTTATAAGATATCTGATATGGAAATTCCAGAAAACATGTTTGTCAAAATGGAGAAAACCTATTTTATAGTTTTGGATTTCAGTTGTAGCCGAATTGTGGAACTATAAATAGGCCTGTTTATTAAATAACTAGCTAATACCCGGCGTGCGCTGCTACGCCTAAATAAATGAAAATTAATGTGCTTTTAGTTTAGTTGAATAAGTAAAAGGAAAAATGTATATCGCAATTATTTTTAGATACCCCGTGCTGTTTACCTGGCGTTGTCCGGGAATCTATTCATCCCGATCTTCTTGACATAAATGAGCTGAAAGACAAAAATTAATGTACTTCTTATGATTGGTTGAATAAGTAAAATAAAAAAAAATATAAATGTATATCGTAATTATTTTAAGATTCCCCGTACTGATTACCCAGTGTTGCCCGGAAATCTACTTATCCCGAACTTCTTGGCATAAATGAGCTAAAAGACAAAATTCGTTATTGTGAGTTATCCGTAAAAGAATACCCGCCATGTGCTGCTAAGCGTGCACAGGAATCTACGTACTTGTCTTGATCTTCTTGGCATCAATGAAAGACAAAAATTGTTATTGTGAGTTATCCGTAAGAGATAAACGTATGCTGTCGCGGACTTTTTTTTAGAGCTTTTTGAGATATTCAATTCTGTTTACATTAATTGTGTGTATTTGTTATGGTTTAGGCACCGTAAGCCATTTAAGCGTCCAAGCAGCTACTTTTTTTCTCGTTTTACGCGACAAATGGCGATTTTTAAAGGTGTAGGAGTTGAGTATTCCAACTCTCTTATAGCCTATGTTCATACCGGCAATCTCCTGAACAGTTTGCAAACAGCACCAATACAATCGGATCAACGGTATGGCCTCGCATGAAGTACAACCAAACAAACATTCGTTTTTATATATTAGATCTGATATGGAAATTCCAGAATGCTTGTCAAAATGGTGTTAACCTATTTTATAGTTTTGGATATCAGTTGTCGCTGAATTGTGGAACTATAAATGTTTATTAAATAATGGTAAATAAAATCAATTGTTCAGATTGTGTCATTGAGACTTGTTAAAATCCTGGTGCCGACGAACCTTGATTACATTTTTTTGTGGCTTCTACCGTTTGTCAAGATGAGTAATGGATTTGAATTTGATTACTACGATTCATTGGGCTTCATTATTTCATAACTCATTCTAATTAATATATTTGCAAAACGCACCTGATTAGACAGTATACATACGTACATACATACATACATGCATACATATATACATACATACACACAACAGGCTGCTATGTACACAAACATTTTAGATATGATATGTCAAAAGATGTTCAAATATTTAAAAATGCAATTAAAATAAAAGCAATGATATCAAGTCAGCCAATTACAAAAATATAGTATGAATCATGACTACAGTTTTAACTAACATACCAGCACTATTGAACCCATAAGTTAATGGCCGCGCGGACTTGAGCTATCCATACATCCCTATCCTGAACTAATGTCTTCCAACAATCCCCTGTATAAACTACTTCTCTCAAATAATGATTAATGTTATTCTATCACCTCATTCTTGGGCTACCTACTGGACACTTTGTTTCTGGTTTTTCTACAAGGAGTTTGCGTATCACTCTTTCATTATCCATTGGTCCTATTTGTCCGTCCCATCGCCGTCTATGAGACTTAACATTTTATTTTTTATTTATTTATTTAGCCTGGTGGAGTTAAGGCCATGTGGCCTTCATAATTAACTCTAATATTAAATACCATGGAAATTAAAAAAGAATCGCACAAACAAAACAAGCAATAAATGCTTTAGACTCCGTTTGGTGGAGCAAAAATATTACAAAAAATAGAAAATTACAAATATATCAAACCATAATTCAGAGCATTTTAACATATGGTGCTGAAGTCTGGCAAATTCCTACCAGGGAAATGAAAAGAATTTTTAAGTACAGAAATGGATGTTTTAAGAAGATCAGCTGAAAAATCTAGAATGGACAGAATACGAAATAAGGAAATAAGGGAAATTATGGGTGTACAAGAGGAGCCGGACATCATAGACATTATAGAAAAGAAAAGATTACAGTGGTATGGCCATGTCAAAAGAATGCCAGAGCAAAGATTGCCAAAAATGGTTATGGAATGGATCCCAATGGAAAGGAGGAAGAGAGGAAGACCGAAGAAAACTTGGATAGAAGGGGTACAAGCAGCTGTGAATATCAGAGGAATGGAGGAAGATCAATGGATGGACAGAAAGGAATGTCGTTTGGTTTCCGGAAGACGGCGGCAGCTGCCATGATACAGGATGATGATGTTGATGATTAAATACTACATGAAGATTTGACCAATAAGATCGTATCTTTTTATATTATGATGTACAAATACAATCAGTTAATGATAGTTAAAGATTAAGACTAAAAGTAACAATAAAATGTATTCTAGGAGCAAGATAAATTAAATTTTATTTCCATGACAAATAAATAGGAAATGATTATAAAATAGTGGCTGTGATTCTGGCTTTTTTCTGCAATTTTTTATTTTTATTTATTTGTTTAATGTGGATTTTACTAGTAAGAAATATTATATATCTTTCTTTAGAAAAGATTAAATTCGTGGTCAGGGGACATTCAACAAAACAATAAAAATATGTTCAAGTACTGTTGCATTAAAAATAATTAATTACAGGTATCAAAAACCAGAATAAATGTATTCATTAATAGTAGTAACAAATAACCTTACGGAATGTCTGACGCAAAGGTAGTGAACATAAAAAATAATAATACAAACTTTATAGGACTAATAATAAAACATAAAAATAACATTCTATACTGGTACTGAATTATTAAAGTAAGTTTTTAAACCAGGTACGGGCTGCAGTTGGGGAAGAAACCCATTTGACAATGATAGATTTAGAGAAAGCTTTATGACTCAATTCCGAGGAACAAATTATGGGAAGTATTGGAGAAATACAATATTGATAGAAACCTAATAGAAATTATTAAACAAATTTATAAAGATAACTCCGCTATGTTAAAATTGGAAATATAATGTCTAATCCTATAAAAACCACAAAGGGATTGAAACAAGGGTTGCAGTCTATCACCAATTTATTTTAAATTTATGTACAATTTATATTAATGAAATGGAAACAAAGCTGCAAAGGGATCCCAATAGGCAACAGATTTTTGCTGACATTACAATTTGCCGATGATCAACTGGTTTTAGCGCAAGACAAATTTGATATGGAATTCATGATAAAAAGGTTGAAAAACACATATGAATCATGGGGTCCCACAGTAAATTTTACAAAAAACAGAATATCTGGTAATAAATATCAATGAAAGAGAAAATTTAATACTGGAAGAAGGAATTAAAATAAAGCAAGTGAAACAAACTAAATATTTGGGAATAATTATGGATAACATTGAAGGTATAGGCAAAGAGAACATAAAACATAGAATTGAATTGAGTAGCAAAATAAAATCATCGTTAAATTCCATATGGTGGGATAAGCATATTTGGAAAGACACCAAAAAATATATTGGTAAAACATTGGTGGACTCTGTTGCAATGTATGGAAGTGAGGTACGGACAATCAATAAGTACTACAAGAATAGACTAATAGCTCTAGAAATGGATTATTTACGCAGAAGTGCCAGAAAGTCTAAATTAGAACATGTCACAAATAAGGAAATTAGAAACATAATGGAAGCAGAAGAAAGCATAATTGAAAGAATTGAGGAGAAGGAATTAAAGTGGTTAGGACATGTTTTAAGAATGGAAGATGAGCGATGGCCGAAGAAACTATATGAATGACATCCGAACAGAAAGAAGAAAAGAGGGAGATCAAAGTTAACATGGAAGGAAAACATGAAGACAGTAATGCAAGCTAGAAGGCTAAGCATCGAAGATACCCAAGATCGTAGGCTTTGGAGGTTTGGCACGGGAAGATGGCAGCAGCTGTAAAAACCCGAAGATAGAGAGATAGATCTCGTACATCTAATAACATAATCTAGTTCATAAAAATAATAATTTATTTGTATTGACGTAGACTTTCACGGCCGGAGTTGCTATGGTGAGCCTCACGACCACGGCCTACAACCCGAAAATCTTCTTCAAGATCATCATAATCATTAATTAATTTATTTATTTGACATTATTAAATATATAATTTATGGAGAGATGACTTCATTTTTCAGAGACTAGCTGCAAAGGTTTTCCACATTCTTTACACAATTAGTACAGAAGAATACTGATGCCTGCCTTCCTAAACATGAGCTAAAACGAGTAGGCGATATGGGTAATTACTAATTAGCAATTAGGGGCGAGGTCTTTAGTATTACTACCTGGATAACAATGCATCTGTATAATTAATTACATAATGCGAGTGGGCGTATGTTATATATAACTATGACGTTTAACCAGTTGTCAAATTTAATGTTAGCTTGCAAAACGCAGAAATTGCGTGTTTCGTATGTCTAAAAGATTTTTTATCACTTTTTAATTTGATAATGCTTTAAAGTTAATGTATTAGGGACATAACTCTTGAAATGCATAATTAAAATTTATTTTATTATCCATCCACAGTAATTCTGTCCGAAGGCAGGTCCTTCACTGCAATCATAACATTTTCATGCTATTGTTGCAGCTTTACTAGGGAAATGCAGATGTAGTAGCTTCCCGTTGCTTTCCACACCGGTGAAGGATGATGATGAATATGATGGGCATATGATTTCGGGGACCGTTTGGGCCTTAAAGTTTTCCTGACATTTGTCTTACAGGTGAGGAAAAACCCCGATAAAAGCCTCACCCAGAAAAACTGCCCCGACCGGGGATCGAACCCTTGCCCGCTGCGTGACAAGGCAGCACGCTACCTCGAGACCACAGCGGTGGACTTACTTTATTATAAGCATGGACAATTGTATATTCTGTTCTATAGTAATTCTGCCCGAGGGCAGATCTTTCATTGCAATCATAGCATTTTTATGCTATGCTTTGCAGCTTTACTAGGGAATTATAGGTGTGGTAGCTTCCCGTTGCTTTCCACACCGGTGAAGAATGATGATGATGATGATAATGATAAGGATAATGATGATAGCCGGATGATTTTCGGGGACCGTTGAGCCCTAAGCTTCCTGACATTTGTCTTACAGGTGAGGAAAAACATCGAGACCGGGAATCGAACCCGGTCCCGCTGCATGACAAGGCAGCGTGCTACCTCGAGACCACAGCGGTGGACAAATTGTGTGTGTGTGTGTATATATATACATATATACTGACTTTTAATTTTTTTTTCGAATTATTGTGTCTTCTTCAAATTCACTATTTTTTGTGAATTATAAATTTATGTGGTTAACTAATTCGCAGACAATATCGAACCTGTAGGTTCATAGCCGCGCGGGCATAAGCTCTCCATAGATCCCTATTTTGAGCTAATGTTTTGAATCATCCTCTGTATAATCTACTTCCCTGAAATAATGGATAATATTATTCTCTCACCTCATTTTTGGTCTATCAACTGGGCGTTTTCCATCTGGTTTCCCTACAAGAAGCTTCCATGCCCCTCCTTCATTCCACATTCGTGCTACATGTCCCGGCCATCGCATTTTATGAGACTTGACAGTTCTTATTATTATATCTTAAAAGAATTGAAGACTACGCCAATTTTGGAATACATTAAATAGTACCAACTAAATTGGAAACACTATCTTGAAAGAATGAGTTCAAATCGGATCCCCAAAGCTGTTTATAATTATATACTAAGAGGACGAAGATCTCTGGGCCGTCCTATGAAACGCTGGAGGGAAAATTTGCTATAGGATCGTAACAGGCCTTGACCTAATACTTGGAAGGAAGAAGAATATTATTATATCTGTTTTCCTATAAAGATCTTTCAGCTCACCGTTAATTTCAGTCTTCTCCATTCAGCATGTCTATTCACTGTAACTTTGGTGCATCACTATATTCTTACAGCGACTGGAAATATTTTTTCCATCCTTAAAAGTAGGAGGAGACCACATTTCGCCTCCATATAATATAACTGGCGAGGAATAAGAGTTTTATATATTTTCAGTTTAATGCTTTTTTAAAAAAGGAGTTGGGACGACTCATTGGCCTCGTTTAGTAGCCACATTGTTTTTTTGTTAATTCACTGTATTCGAAGATGTCCCGCGCCGTAGCCGAGTGGTTAACCGCAAGACATCTTGGCACATAAGAATGCGGGACTTACGATTGGGTTCGAGTCTCCATGGTGGTAAAAAGTTTTTATTGTCCGTCGCCGTGGCGTAGTCGGTTGAGTCCCTACCTTCCACTCCGGCGACCCGGGTTCGATTCCCGGCGGGGTAGGGAATTTTAAATCTCCACCTTGGGTCTGGGTGTGTGTGTCCTGTCTTGTGTTTGTATGTGTGAATAAGATAAAAATGTTAACAAAGTTGAACAAAAAGGAGGAACAGTGTAAACGAAAGAAAACGATAAAGAAAGAAATTAAAAAAAGAAAAAGAAATATAATTCAGCAGCCTTCTTGTGTTGTTCGATTCACTAGTGTTATTTATTACTGTCTTGAAGTGTGAAAATGGAGATAATGTTATATAAAAGGCGAAGGAAATCTAGCTTAGAAGTACACCACCACGAGATTATCTGTGGAAAAATAATTAAATATTTTAGGATACAAACATTTCCGGTGATTGTTAATATTTAAAAAGGTAAAATGGTTTCCACTACAGACCTCGTGCGAGGCTTTTGGGATAATTCTATATTTCTAGACAATCGGCACTTGATGTCAACCGGTTTATTAACCCAGTATGACAGTCACCTTTACCCCCCTACAAGCGCCTGGTACTCATTTCCGTTAGACACCATGGTGAGACCGGAAGGTGTAGGCTAGTTTAAAAATTCATATCGGTTCTTGAACTCCCAACCTTCCGGGTTTATGCGTATTGCCTTAACTAATTACGCTATGCCCGCCCCCACATCATTTGTTAGTGTTTAATTGGAGACATACAAACAGATACAACGAGACAGCGTTATACAAGTGAATATGATAAATTGATGATACATTTTATTAGATATGGTAAAGGAATTTGCTAAGTGATTTTGTTTATGAACTATAAGACTGCATAAGGTATTGTACAGGTTGTTTCAGAGTAAGTATTACAGACTTCTAGGGGTTGTAGAGGGAACTTTGCATATAACGTTTTGATAAGGAACCCATGTCCGAAAATGTACCATTTCGATGTAAAATAGGTTTGAAGATCGGAACAAAATTGACTGATATCGTGGGTCTTATGTTTCAGAATAAGTATTCTGTTGAGTCGGAGAAAGATCTTGCACGAATTCTGGCGGCAGCAGAAATTATTGAGCACACACCAGGTCTTGTGGGGTGTGTGTATGAAAACATGCGTTGCAGGTACAATTTTTGCAACGAACAACAGGGTCGCCACATTGAGTACAACGCCTACAATTCTGTAATATGTATTCTGAAACTCTAGACACACTACATTAGCCCATTGTGTTTTGATCTTCAAACCTATTTTACATCGAAATTGTACGTTTCCGGGCATGGGTTCCTCATCCCCTCTACAACCTCTAGAAGTCTGTAATACTTTTCTGAAATACCCTGTATTATTTGTCATTTATTATAAAGGGTTCTTTCCCTATTACGTATATTAGACAATAACGTATTTGATTATTATCTTTACCTCGATCAGTGGAGGTCAGCTGTGTATTCTTTTATATACACATTCAAAACAAATGCTACAATGGCTCCGTTCGGACAATTATCGTAATATTTCTCTTTAATCGAACATTGCCATTTTAAAAGATATTGCTGGAGTCCTTATGTTTATATTTTATTTCATTGAATTATTTAACACATAACATTGCTTAAACCGGAGGGTCGAGGGTTCAAGTCCCGGTAGGGTCAGGATTTTTAAACTGACCCAAACCATCTGATGGCACCATGGCCCTGGGATCAACTCAGCCTCTAATGGAAATGAGTACCAGACTCTCGTTCTGGGGTAAAGGCGGCCGTCACGCAGGGCTGACAACCCGGTTGACATTAAGTGCCGATTGTCTAGAAAAAGTGGGAGCCTTAACATCCTACTACCCTAAGGGTCTCCTATGACCTGTAGTGGGATCACTTTACTTTTTTTTACATTGCTTAAAATAGATTACATAACTGATGTGGTTGTTTGCCAATTTTTATTTAGCATGCATATCAACATTGCTTATATTGTGTGTAGAAGTTAATTTAAGCTGTTCATTTACGACATCAATATAGAATTAATTCCACCCCCAAGTTCTCTTTTCTTTTGCTTTTATGTCGCCTATTTATATTGAGGGTGAAGTCATTGCTAAGGTCTCTTATCTTGAAGCTTCAAACACATTACATATTTAACCAACGCAAACAGAGATTATGTCAAAGCAAAGAGAAATGACGTAGCACAATCCCATATTGAGGACAGACTGTCATGGAGGATAAATGATATTTTGCACACAACCCTTAGCACAACAGCTTTTACTAGCTAGTGAGAATTACCAGGCCATAAAAAATACTCTTTTTACATAACATATTTATTATAGATTGTACCGGGAATTATTATTACTTCTTCAGGGTCGGGCTGAACTTATGATTTTAACCGGTGATAGATAAGGAACTATTTAAGGCAAATAGTGATCAAACTAATTTTAGGCGACGTGATAGAAGGATTTTATTAATTTTCTTTTCTCTCAATAGTGAATTATACACTTTTCCCTTATAACATGGCTAAGAAAGGGGTCAAAACCACGACTAAGTTTAATAATGCTTATCGCGGATCTTTTATACGTCCCTCTTAATGGGAACACTCACTCCACGCACTTTGACTATACGGATCTTCGGGTAGGGCACTCGCCCTTCTTGCTTTGACTATCGGGGAGCACTCGCTCCACTTACTTGATTTTTAACTTACATAACTTTTTATATTAAATATTTAAGAAAGTCGTGGATTTGACTTATTTTTCCGTCGCCATTACAATTTTTATACAAAATTTTCATTATGGCCCTGGGGTCGACTCAGCCTCTAACGGAAATGAGTACCAGACGCTTGTTCTGGGGGTAAAGACGGCCGTCACGCAGGGCTGACAACCCGGCTGACATAAAGTGCCGATTGTCTAGAAAAAGTGGGAGCCCTAACCTCCTACTACCCCAAGGGCCTCCGGGTCTGTTGTGGGATCACTTTACTTTTACTTTACTTTATACAAAAATTTTCATTGGATAAAATAAATCTTTTGACAAAATTTTCATTGGATAAAATAAATCTTTTGACACACCTCTATAGGCTACATGTGCAAGTCGATATAGGCCTACTAGATTTAGGGCGTGGTCTTTTACATGACTATTTTCATTTCCAAGTAATTCGAGGTCAATAATCTCTCTAGCTGCCCGCTATGTTTTTGGAGGCTACATTATTTTTTTTCAGTTTGAAGTTTCTTAAAAGCAATAAACCTATCTTTCATCCCTCCTAACCGTATCAACCTTGAGGATTTGCGTTAAGTCTAAGACCGCAATAAAACTTGTCCTCCAAAATATGTAACATATGAGGAGACAACAAACTTAAGTTATTTATATTACTTCAGACACCCGCTGTCGGAAATGACTTGTTTACTAGAACATATTACTTTATTTTACAATCAAAAGAGCCCTCCAATTATACCGGTTCAAGATGTATATTCCTAATAATCGTTAAAGCAAATTACATAGCCGAATAACAATTTTGCAGCCCGTATTAATTAAACAACATAACTAACAAAAACCAGCTAACTCACTGGCACTATCGAACCCGTAGATTCATGGCCACGCGGACATAAGCTCTCCATATATCCCTATCCTGAGCAAATGTTTTCCAATCATCCCTTGTATAATCTACTTCCTCAAATCATAGTTAATGTTATTCTCCCACCTTATTCTTGGTCTACCAACTGGGCGTTTTACCTCTGGTTTTCCTACAAGAAGCTTCGATGAACGTCTTTCATTTCCCCATTCGTGCCACATGTCCTACCCATCGCAGTCTACGAGACTTAACTGTTCTCATTATATCTGGATTCCTATAAAGACCATGTAATTCATTGTTATGCAGTCTTCTCCATTCTCTTTGGTCCAAACATTTTCCTAAGAATTTTATTCTCAAATACTCGTAATCTCCTTTCCTCCCTTAAAGTAAGAGTCCATGTTTCGCATCCATATAATATAACTAGTAGAATAATAGTTTTATATATTTTCAGTTTAACATTTCTTGAAAGGAGTTGGGAAGTCAAGAGCCTCTGTAATGCATAATAAATAGCCTGCATTTACAGAATTCAGCCTATGTTTAATTTCCTTGTGCATCTCATTCCTGTTTGTGATTATTGTTCCGAGGTGTTTTAATTCAGCCACTTCCTCAATCAATTTCAATTTCCCTCATTTGTCATTAGCTGTCCATATCCATTAAATAATGTATTTATATGTGTGACCATATATTTAGTTTTACTGATATTTACTTCCAGTCCCAATTTCTTAGTGTTACTCAGTAGTGTGTGCTTATTGGCTTTTAGAATTAAACAACATATATGTTTTTAATACACAAATGGTCTTCTTGGTGATAACATATTAAAATATACAGTCAATATACCCAATTCACCAATTAATGTTTAAAATGGTGAACACGTTTCTACAGCTAAGCTGTCATTCTCAAGACCAGATATTGACTGAAGACAAAAATGGTAATGAATAAACAAAATCAGTTAAAAGCAAACTACGTCACATGACGCAATCAATCACAAGTAAACAGTATGACGTAATAAAACTAATCCTCTTTTCGCTCAATTAAAGAAACGAGGTCGCTGTACGGAATAGGGCCACTGTCTTTATTCATAATTTTATCCTTATTTTTATAAATTTCCAAACTTTCAAGGACGTCAAGGAATTTGAAATTAATGACCGAACGAATCAGCGTAATGTTACTTTTATTGATAGCATGACCGTAATCAGAAATATCCAGATTTTATAATTGTATTAAATCTAAAATGTGCAATATGTTCGTTGGATATAGTTATATATCTTCTTGTTTGCCCAACATATTTCATCCAGTCATTACATCCAATTCCATAAATACCGGATTCTTTTAAATAATCGATTTTATCTTTAGGGTTTCCAAATACACTATTTAATGTCAAAGTGGAAGTAAATTAAGACACTAAATTTTGACATTAAGTAGTGTACTTGGAAATCCTAAAGGTTCATGGCCACGTGGACATAAACTCTCCAATTACCCCTATTCTGAGCAAATGTTTTTCAGTCAATCTCTGTATAATGCACATCCTTCAAATTATGGTTAATGTTATTCTCCAACCTCATCCTCGACCTGCCTACTAGTCGCTTTACCTGTGGTCTTGTCACGAGAAGTATCCATACTTGTCTTTCATTCCACATTCGCGCCACATGTTCTCCTCATTGTAGTCTACGAAATTTAACTGTTCTTATTACATGTATTATAGGACTATCTGGTTTCCCATAAAGATCATGAAGCTCATTGTTACATACTTACATACTCACTGGCACTATCGAACCCATAGGTTCATGGCTCGCGGACAATAAGCTCTGTATACATCCCTATCCTAAGCTAATGCTTTCCAATCATTCCCTGTATAATCTACTTCCTTCAAATCATAGTTAGTGTTATTCTCTCCCACCTCATACTTGGTCTACCAACTGGGAGTTTTCCCTCTGGCTTTCCTACAAGAAGCTTCCATGCACGTCAATCATTCCCCATACGCGCAACATGTCCTGCCCATCGCAGTCTACGAGACTTAACTGTTCTTATTACATCTGGCTTCCTATAGAGACCATGTAGTTCATTGTAAGGTAGTCTTCTCCATTCACCTGTTTTGTTCATCTCTCTTTGGTCCAAAAATTTTCTTAAGAACTTTATTTTTTGTCAACAGCGTAAATTTTAAATTCGCGAATTTATCCACGAGCAAGTTAATCACATGATGTCACTGGGACCGAACAATGGCTTATAAGTGAAATATTTTATGATACTGGATTTATATATTGAAATACATCTCATTAAATGTTTTACAGCCCTCAGGGGTCCCCATCTAGGGGATATGTGGATGGCGACAACAAGGTGCCCAAGCTGAGCAAACATTGTTCCCACTTACTTGTGCTTTGCTCCTTACTTTTATCTTTAACCGATCTGACATTTCTTCCAATCTTCCACTTACTTATACAGACTCTTTTAACTTTACTATCTAACCTCTCTTGGTTAACTCTTGTTTTTTCGACCCCGACGCTATTAGGGCATCCGAGGGCTAGGGTGTCTTTCCTTTCTTCCATTTCTTCTTTCCTTTATTTTCTTTTCTTCTCCAGAAAGGCCCGACCAGAGGCTATAAGATGGCAGCCCCATCACTAGTCTTGCCTTCGTTTGGCCAGCAACCAATCGAAGGAGCTATTATTATGCTTTCAAGTCTTATACGAGAATTCTCCCGGAAGGATCAAACTTATGACGACCAAAGCATGATCTCCGTCCTACGAAACGCTGGAGGCAAGATTTTCTATAGGATCGTAACAGGCCTTGGCCTAATACTTGGAAGGAAGAAGAAGAAGAACTGTATATCAATATTATTATGAATGTCTATCATCATCATCATCGTCATCATGAACAAATTCGTTTTAGGCCATGTGGCCTGTACGGTAAACCTAGCGAAGATGGTCTTGATCTTTCCACCGATATTTTGGTCTTCCTTGGTCCCTATGTCCAGTTGGGGTATATTGGAATGCCAATTTTGGAAGTCTATTTCTTGCCATTCTTCTTAGATGATTTTTCCATTCTTGTTGGTATCTTTGTATATCTTCATTTAAACTTGTTACTCCAAGTTTTCCTCTGATAGTAGTTTTCCTTTGGTAATCCAGTCTATTAACTCCTAACAATGATCGTAAGAAGCGCATTTGGCTTACTTGAAGTTTATGAGAGTTTCTTTTATTTAAAATCCAAATTTCACTTCCATATTTTAGGGCAGCTTTTGATGTAATGTTATGTAATCTTAGTTTTGTCTCTGTCCTCATCTGTTTACCAAAATGTCTTCGTATTACCCCATTCATTTTATTATATTTTTGTAATTTTGAATCAATGTCACTCTTATACTCTGCAAATACACTTCCTAAGTAAGAGAAATCTGTCTATTACAGCTCTAAGTTATTGGATTCATTGAATACTTTAGTACATTTAAAATATATTTACTAAAACTACATTGAAATTTGTTTTGCAGGTGAAGCAGATAATGGAAGAGGCTGTGACGCGTAAGTTTGTGCACGAAGAGAGCAGTTCCATCACTTCTCTCTGTGGTAAGTGGATTTTAAACTTTATTTTACTTAAGTAATAATTGACGTGACATAAGGTCTTAAGTACGGTTAAAATTTTCATTTTTCTGACAATATTGATGGATCATTTTTTTTAGGAAGCATAACATTATAGAAATTCCCATTTTTTTAAATAAAAAAGATTAATTTAAACAGTTATCAATTCTGACGAATATCATCATCATTAACTTCACAAGTTAGTTTTCACGATGTATTCCAGCTTTCAATAGATCTGCCAGTGTTTTTCATAAGTAATGCCATGAGTGATTTCCAAATTATCTATAAATTCACGACTCACAAAGTGAGGAGTGAATTCATCTAGAGAATTTGGAAATCAAAAGTGACATTAGTTAGGATTATTTAACGAATAAAATTAAGCTGTTTACTCACAAATCATTATTTAACTATAGTTATTTTAAAATATTTATATATTTAATGTAAACGGCGATGTTTGAAAACAAATGAGAATCGATTGGTACGCTTCATTTCCTTCCTTTGTTCATCACTGCAACCTGATGATATTATTTATTGCCAAAGGATCGCAATATTGTAAGAATGCATCCTAGTGGAGAAATTTATAACCAACGTTATAGGTTTCTGATGTCCTATGATGTAAATATGTCAATTATATTTTTCTGCAACGTCATTTCCACGAAAATAATTCGTTTAAGAAAGTGCGAACAGTGTTTTTTTGTGGTATAATAAATTGTTACAAATGTGTTTATATTATCTATCGCACGCGCTTTCTGCTGACATTCATGCACTATATATAAAATCTGGTAGCCGTATTTCTTAGAGAGTCAGTCACTGAAAAATAATGCTATGACCTATTCAGATTGTTAAAAAAGGAGGTGCTTTCTTTATTATGATAAACTGTAGTTGGTAAATTTTAGGCGAAACACGATTGCGATTGGTTGTAAATGAAAAATCATTGAAATGTGATTGGTCATTGACTCCCATTTAGGACATGAGTTAAATAGTCACAGAAATGTATTATGTTTTGTAGTTATTTTGAGTTATGTACATGTGGAATTCGTCTATATTTGAGAGCACCTTATTGCTAAAGGTCTTTGATATTTAAAATGAAGGTACATCGTTTAAAATACATGCGGGTTTTGTAAAGGTCAGAGTGTGAAATGCAAAATCTTTTGTGTGTAAACAGGAAAAAAAATAATACAAAAGATGGGAAGCAGAGAATATAGAGTGAGAAAACAAGGAGTTAGACGCACCAAGGACAATGATGTAGAAGCAAAATGAAACATATCACAAAAGAATATTCCACTCTACAGAGCCAACAACAAAGAGCTAGAGCATGTATTAAAATACAATGGCTGTAAAAAATGTTTACAGTAAATTGGTTTGTGTGTTTACTTTATACAATAGTTATTTCTATGCATACATATATACACCCATAGTTGATGTCATATTTTAAACAGTTTATGACTTCTGACGTATAAAATCAGTTGTTAATAAATCACAAAGATGTTTAGTTTCATGCATATTATCTTGTATATTGATTTTTTATGGATTCTATAGCTCGATGTAAATAATACTGTTGCCCGACGTGTTTTGTTCAAGAATTTTTTCTAGAACCATTTGTCCCAATATATATTTCTGATTGTATTGTTTTCCCCTAAATTACTTGTCAATTTATTTTCACTAATACAATTTCTTCTTCTTTAATAAGAAACGTTTCCCATATATACAAATGTCAGCAGTTATAGAAATTTATTTAAAAAAAATTTACATGTATATTATGTATAATTTATTTCATAATATGGAAAGTAGCTCAGCGAACAAATAAGCCTACATAACAAAATAAAAACCAAAATTTGAACCACGACATGGTTTTATAATAATCTGCGTAATTTTTCAGTTTAAGTGTTTACAAAAAATACACACGTTTTAGGGAAAATATGTACAGTAATATTTCTATTATAGTAATTTGGTTTGTGTTTTCTACTTTATACAATATTTATTTATATGCATATACCCTATTGTTGAAGTCATATGACTTGTGATGTATGAAATCAATTGTTGATAAATCACAAGAATATTACATTGGAAACAATAGTTTTGACAAAAATAGCAGAAGTATGTTCGAGAAACATACTGCAGATTTCAAAGTATTAATTTGACCTGGTTGATTTAAACCATTTGACTTCCTCTTTCACTCAACTAGACGTGATAGATTACATGACCCTAGAAATCTGCTGGACGTTTTCTTGGAATCCAACTTTTTTCTCCCTTTTTGTTTATAAATAATTGAATAATTTTGTAATCTAGGTTACATTTTTGTGACGTGGCCTTTTTATTTATTTCTGTTTATAGTATTTATATCGTGGGGTTTTATGTCTGAGATATAGTTCAGTAGTATTTTCTAGTATTTATTTGTAGCCTTCTTTCCTACTCTCAAGTACAAACATACATTTTACATTAAGATTTACTTCTCATGGAAGAAAAAATGACCTATAATCCTGTTCTTCATCAGGCCGCATCAAATGTTTACTTTTGGGCTATCCCGGGCGTGTTCACGGTAGACATGTGGATTTTGCGTACCCCAGATCCTTACATTTTGCCGATTAACATATGGAACGTTGCCTCGTCAAAAAACAAGATGTTTCCAAGAAATTGAGGCCCTTTGCAATAAGATCCAGCACTTCAATAGCAAATGCCTGTCGTCGTGGCCTGTCATCTGGCTTTATTTGTTGAACAATTTGCACCTTGTAGGGGTAAAACGAAGCCGCTTATGAAGCACTCGATGCACAGTCGATCTCGGTTGAACTGCCGGGAAGCTTGGCGAATTGATTTTTGTGGACGTCTCTGATATCCTGCTCTTATTTCTTCAATCTTTTCTTCTGAAACACATGTACGAGCACCTCCTGATTCTTTTTTAACGCTTCCAGTCGCCAGAAACTTATCATGCCATGCCTTAATGGTCTTCCCATCAGGTGTATTTCCTCCGTATTCTCTCCAGAAATTTCTTTGCACTGTAATTATTGACTTCGTCTCTGCATACCAGAAAACAGTTGTGCTCGTTGCTGAGGAGTCGCCATTTTGTTTATGTCATTATTGTCCAACATGCGACAGATTAATTAAGTGCAACAATGAAAACAAAAATTCTTTGAGTTTCTATTTCTTTTAATACCAACATCATTTCATAATTCCGCATACTTTGAGAGTTATGATTAATTAAAATGTGGAAGGTTTGAATGGGACACGGTGTAATATATAATACAGTATGACTAAATTACTACTGATTTCTCATTCATTTAAATTTAGTATTCAATTTGGCAATCCACTTTCCCTAACTGGACGATTCTATTTCACTTCTCCCTTTATTATATTTCCTATACAATATCTCTTGAATTATATTACTACCATGCAATTCTACGCTTCTCAAGCTACTTTATAACAAATTATTATAAATACAACTCTTACTTAATCAACTTTTATAAGATTCATGATGTGTTCCGTTGAGGTTTATTCAAAATTAATATAAAATTATAGAATATTCACCTGAAAGGTCCGTCTCCTCAACTTAATTATCATTTAACTGTAGCGCTTTCGGGACTTGTCCCATCATCGGCAGGATTCAAAACTGGTGTTTCACTGAAGATCTGGTAGAGGGGGTTGCATGTATTTGGTTCGTTTTCGTTTATCAGGCTGTCGTTGTGAGCTGCTTTCATGATTTCCATCTCTTCGAGTACGTTTATCTTCGCTGGATTATTTTCTCTGTGCATTACTGTTAGGGTGTTTTCAATATTTAACATGCGATGTCCTTCATGGATAACGTGTTTTGCATAGCTTGATTTACCTTCTGCGTGAATGAAGTCTCGAAAATGTTCTTTGAATCTGATGTTAAAACTCCTGTTTGTCCTTCCTATATAAAATTTGTTGCAGTCCTTACATGTCAGTTTATAAACTCCTTTGCTGTTGAAAATGTTATTTTCTTCAATGTTATTGTTTATTATGTTGTTTAATTTGTTATTGGTTCTGTATGCTATTTTTACGTTTTTATCGGCTTTCTTTAGTGCATTGGCTAATTTTGTTGTTTCTTTTCCTGTGTATGTAAGTGTTATCCATGTTTTCTTGTTGTTGTCAGATTCTTTTTCTAGTTTAGTTATGTTGGTTATGTTGTTCTTCTTTTTTGTTTTTTTACGAGCTTATCTATGAATTCTTCATTATAGCCATTGGTTTTTGCCATATACTTAATGTAGTTGAGTTCTTGGATATAATTGTCTTTGCTTAATGGGAGTTTCAACATTCTACTGACTAAGCTATTAAATGTACTAATTTTCTGTTGAAAAGGGTGTGTAGAATTTTTGTTTATGGCCAGAGCATTGTTTGTGGGTTTCCGGTAGATACCGATTTCTAGTTTATTGTTGTGTAGATTTTTGGTTATAGACAAATCTAAGTAGTTTATGCTGTTGTTAACTTCTATTTCTTCGGTGAAAGTGATTTTTTCATGCATGTTGTTTAAGTCTTGTAGTATTTCTTTTTCTTTTCTGTTTTCATTTTCATATATTACTAGTACATCATCGACATATCGTGTTATTAGTTTTTATGTTGAATTTGTGTATTAGTTCCTCAAAATGTTTATTTTCCAGTTCTTGTAGGAAGATTTCTGCCATTATTCCAGATGTAGGACTCCCCATCGGGATTCCGTCTTCTTGAATAAATAGTTCATTGTTAAATTGGAAGTAATTTTGCTTTATTGTTGTTGTTATTAATAACATCTGGAATAATGGCAGAAATCTTCCTACAAGAACTGGAAAATAAACATTTTGAGGAACTAATACACAAATTCAACATAAAACTAATAACACGATATGTCGATGATGTACTAGTAATATATGAAAATGAAAACAGAAAAGAAAAAGAAATACTACAAGACTTAAACAACATGCATGAAAAAATCACTTTCACCGAAGAAATAGAAGTTAACAACAGCATAAACTACTTAGATTTGTCTATAACCAAAAATCTACACAACAATAAACTAGAAATCGGTATCTACCGGAAACCCACAAACAATGCTCTGGCCATAAACAAAAATTCTACACACCCTTTTCAACAGAAAATTAGTACATTTAATAGCTTAGTCAGTAGAATGTTGAAACTCCCATTAAGCAAAGACAATTATATCCAAGATCTCAACTACATTAAGTATATGGCAAAAACCAATGGCTATAATGAAGAATTCATAGATAAGCTCGTAAAAAAACAAAAAAGGAAGAACAACATAACCAACATAACTAAACTAGAAAAAGAATCTGACAACAACAAGAAAACATGGATAACACTTACATACACAGGAAAAGAACAAAACAAAATTAGCCAATGCACTAAAGAAAGCCGATAAAAACGTAAAAATAGCATACAGAACCAATAACAAATTAAACAACATAATAAACAATAACATTGAAGAAAATAACATTTTCAACAGCAAAGGAGTTTATAAACTGACATGTAAGGACTGCAACAAATTTTATATAGGAAGGACAAACAGGAGTTTTAACATCAGATTCAAAGAACATTTTCGAGACTTCATTCACGCAGAAGGTAAATCAAGCTATGCAAAACACGTTATCCATGAAGGACATCGCATGTTAAATATTGAAAACACCCTAACAGTAATGCACAGAGAAAATAATCCAGCGAAGATAAACGTACTCGAAGAGATGGAAATCATGAAAGCAGCTCACAACGACAGCCTGATAAACGAAAACGAACCAAATACATGCAACCCCCTCTACCAGATCTTCAGTGAAACACCAGTTTTGAATCCTGCCGATGATGGGACAAGTCCCGAAAGCGCTACAGTTAAATGATAATTAAGTTGAGGAGACGGACCTTTCAGGTGAATATTCTATAATTTTATATTAACTCTTACTTACCTTGTCAATACTAATAAAATTCATATCAAATTCCGTTGAGGTGAATAGTCATCAGATAAAAGTTAAAAATTAAAATGTACCTTTTGGCAGGTGCCGTCGTCCTCAACTTGTTAAAATGGTGTATATAAAATTAACTGGAGCGCTTTCGGAAGTTAACTTCCATCTTCAGCAGGTTGACCTTCTGCTTCTCGTTGTTGTTTACGATGATGTATACTCCAACTGTTTGTAGCAGCAGCTTATAAAACAGGAAACAAATTAAACAACATAATATACAGTGGCATAGAATAACACAGCAAATTCAACAACAAGGGAATCTACAAACTAATGTTAAAGATTGTAATCAATTTTATATTGGCAGGACAAACAGAAATTTCTATACAAGACATAATCAACATCTAAAAGATTTTATACACGTGGGTGATAAATCAAGTTATGCTAAACATCTCATTAACGCAGGTCACCAAATGAACACAATTGAAAATACTCTCACAATAATTCACAAAGAAAACATTCCAGCTAGGATAAATATATTGGAAGACCTCGAAATTCTAAAGGAATTAAACAACACCTCACTTCTTAATGAGAACGCACCCCAGTCAAATCCATTATACGAAATCGTCACAAACAAGTCAGTTGTTGCTACAAACAGTTGGAGTATACATCATCGTAAACAACAATGAGTAGCAGAAGCTCAACCTGCCGCAGATGAAACTTAACTTCCGAAAGCGCTCCAGTTAATTTTATATACATAGCATAATGGATACAACAGATATTTCAAATGCAATATGATTTTAGATTTTAAAGCGTTTAGAAATAAGACCGAAGCAAAAAGTATCAGAGATTAAATTTACTGCAGATTATGGAGAATTGAACATATTCTGGAGAATTGAACATGTAGATATCTTCAGAGGGCTTAATGTTCTGAAATAATGTAAACACATGTAATATTAATTCTCGCCCTACCGACTTTCGTGTATGGAAGTGAAATCAGGGTTTTAAAATAGAAAGATATCACCAGATTAAAAACTGCAGAAATGAGATTTACGCGCCGAACTGCTGGATATACTGTACTTGACCTTCAGAGGAATGAAGATATTTTTTTGGTCGATGTGACTAATTTCTTATACTTACCAATATTGTTGTTACTGGAAGTAAGTCAACGTTCCCACATCTAACCTGGTTGCTATGCAAACAAAAGAAATCGCATTGCTGATATGGACTCAAAAAGCACACGTTCGGTAAATAAAATAAAACATTTCTTGAATGTTTTGTACACTAACTCGTACCTTTCTTTAGACTTTTTCCGGAATTAATGCAGAACATCTCACTCTTCAGGCTTCTTCAATTTCTCTATCATCTACCATGACTATTTCCCATAATATAATTATCAAACAGATTCTAATCACGGCACTACATATAAAAATATCTCCACAGCCAACAATCCTTGCTTATAATAAAACAAATGAAAAGCTAGATAGCAACGACCACCAAATGTTTCTTTGTCATAGAAGTCATGTAAATCCAACCAATATTTTAATTCATTTATTACTATATTTAATAAATATTAGTCACATCGACCAAAAAATAGTGTGCAATACACATGAGGTAAACACGTAACAGATCTCGTTTTTTTCAAACTTTTTCTCGATCAGTAACAAGTGCTTACCTCACTTGTATCTCAATATACTATAAAGGAACTTCAAATGCAACTTACAGAAGAAAATATACCTACAGACACAGATGGCCGAATATCACCAACTAGGCTCCCCAATGCAGTTTTTCGGTATCACCCACGAGGACGACGACGACCTGGATGTCCACAAAAACGACTTTTAGATCCTATCTAGTTGAGACCGAAACAGGTCAACATTGTCCTATATTCATGAATGGTGTGTGATGATGATGATGTAATATTAATGTATGTATGAACAAAACTGCATTTGTGTGTAGATACCGACATAGAATTGCAGATCTAATTATGTAACTGAGTTATAATTATCGTATATGTATCAGAGGAATTGTGGTTAATAACACGTTTAATTAGATGGAGCGGATATATGATAAACCTTAATCATTTCATGACGCTATCATAATATTTATAACATGCCTGCGAACTTCTAGCCATCACTTTATATACTACATACTAAGATTTACGTTCGATCGAGAGTATAACAGCGTGTTCAGATGAGATTTAAAAAAAAAAACTTACCGGTATATTAGATGGTATCAAACTGTATATCTCTTCATTAATAGAAAGGATCTTCTTGGTGGTAAAATTAAATTACACATTATCAATAAAACCCAAATCACCAAACTAAAATGTTAAATAGTCAACGCGTTCCGATAGTGACGCAATCATTATGAAGACTAGTTATTAACCCTTAAATTCGTAATGTATCCTTTTGGATATATCAGTTGGTTCAACTAATTTAATATTTTAAATAAATCAGAAGAAAACGAACAAAAATAAATCACTTAAATGTATCTCTACTTACACAATATACCTAATAATAGCAGTTATACAAGATTCCATTTTCACTGCGGTTTGCTACATTCAAATAACTAACATAACAAA
The DNA here is from genome assembly GCA_030220185.1 of Diploptera punctata. Lineage (NCBI taxonomy): Eukaryota > Metazoa > Arthropoda > Insecta > Blattodea > Blaberidae > Diploptera > Diploptera punctata. Next base: position 76,396 of record JASPKZ010003518.1, read on the forward strand.
TTTGTGTTTCGCCAATTTAAGGGTTAACTGAATTAAAACAGGTTAAAACGTGTAAACAAAATATCAGTTAAAATTCTGATCACATCACATGACATGATTGATAATTTAAAATTACTTATTGACATAATCTACATAAACCTCTTATTTTTTAATTAAAGCAAAGAGAGCGCTGACTGGAATTGGGTCCTTGTTATTATTCATAACTAGGGCTCGGACATGAAGTTAGATTAAGTGCACTCTTACTGTACATAATATTACTTGATGAGAGAGTGGTGTAGGGGGTTAGTAGCACCAGTCTGACTAGTATGGCATTTGTGCTGTACTGTTTACAAGAAGTATAGGCGGGTAATGAAATAAGTAGCTAATTGTGGATTACAAGTTTATTTTGTTGCGTAACATATTTTTTAACTTTTTAAATTAAACACTACAGTACAACAAAAAGTTAAACAAATTTATAATTTCCGTACATTCATTCTCTTTGTGCATCTATAAATACAATGCTGCATACAATATTCCGAAAAAATAACAAGTTCATTATTTCTGCACAATTATTTTCTTCCTACAGTTTTAAATAAAAGAGGTAACACAAAAAAAAGTATGTGCACTGTACACAATATTTTTAAAACCCTGTTAGTTAAACTCGTTTCGCTTCTGTAGAGCTGTTACAATGAATAACAATATATTTCCATACAATTTCAAAAGAAAACTTTCTTCGGTGACTGTTCAAGCAAAGTTTATATTTAGAAAAACTCCTTTCTACTTCACATGAGGTAACTGGTGCAAAATGAAAGTAGGGTATATCACAGGTATCTAACATGGAGACAGTACTTGCGTTCTTTTTGTCCATTAGAAAATCCTTTATGTTGCAAATAGCTGAGTGTCCAGGGTTCTTCAGCAATACACTTTACAATTTCTGTTTTGCAATTTCAGATGCCAAAACTATCTCCTGTTTCATCAAAATGTCGCGATAAATTTTCTACCAGTTTTTTTGGAATCAATCAATGCTATATGTAAAGATTCCAGTTTTTATTATTATTAAAGGTTGTTGATTACCAGCAATTTTGATACAGTTGTCCTCACATCAGAGATTTCACAATTTTTATCGCCGAACTTTCTTCAGCATCATATGTATTAACTACTTTAACAATCACTTCATTATGCGTAAGTAGTATGCAGTGGTCTGCAACCAAGTCCCCCATCGAGTTAAAACAGGTTGAGGTGGCAAAGGGATTTGTGATGCAATTTCCTGAAATTTCTGTTTCCTAGAAGGGGCCTTTAAAAATATTTTCACATGTTTGATACAAAATGTCCACATCAGAGAAATGCAACATAATTCTTTCGGCTACTCGGTGAAGTCCGTGGGCCAAGCAAATTAGATATATCATTCTCGGATATAGTTATTTAATTCTGGAAGCTGCTTTCAACATATAAGGGGCTGCGTGTGTTAAAAATAGAAAAACATTGTCTTTTTATTTCATTGGGCCATAGAAGAGACATTTTCAAAAAGATTGTCGATTTCAGAATGGTTGACTTTATTTAAGACCTCGGTAGTTAACAAAAATTTATTCCCGGGTTATTCAGGTGATAATATCCCCACTATCACATTTCCTACGGACCTTCTGGACGCATCCTGTGTTTCATCGATTGACACCCATATTTTATGATCTGCCACAGTATTTCTAACGTATTTCAGAACGTCTTTATAACAAGGAGATAAATAATACCTGCATAAAGTTGTTTCACAAGGAATTTTTCTTCCCGTATATTTCTCAAAAATAATTATAACCTGGATTTTGCAATTTATTGAAAGGAATATTCGCGAAAACCATCGTTTCGCATAAATCCTTGTGAAACTGACGCTGGTTACAAGTGTCTGAAACTCCTTGTGCAGATGACTGTATTTCATCGTCAAGCTTATGTTTTACATTCCCAATGTGTGTTTTAGATTTGCAATGGCTCTTGATAAAAATTCTTCTCTCCCCCTTCAACTCTACATTACACAATTTACAAAATATTTTATCTTCTTTTAACCAAAAAATACTCATGGCCATACTCAAGTACAAGTGAATTCATCTTGTGTGTGTTTGTTTTCGGCATGTTGTAATCATTCATCAGATCATGGTGATCGGTATTATGCTTTGACTGCATACTATACTTGTAGCAGTACAGCAAAGACACCACTGACTGTGGCACTGCGCACGGGACAGGACTGACTACCTTTGTAGTTAACTGTTTGAAAGCGACACGGCAATGAAAGGCAATGGAAGTCCGAGCTCTATTCATAACTTTCCTTTGTTTTTATAAATCTCTAACTCTCAAGGTCGTCCTTGAGAGTTTAGAAATTTATAAAAACAAAGCAAAATTATAAATAATGGCATGGGCCCTATGCCAATCAGCGCTCTCATTTATTTAATTATAGGAGAAGAGTAATATATTGATGACGTCAATAAGTAGTTTAAAATTATCAATCTCGTCGTGTGACGTAATCAGAATTTTAACTAATATTTTGCTTACATATTTTTAGCCTGTTTTTATTCAGTCAATAACTAGTCTTGATAATGATAGCATCGCTATCGAAACGTGTTGACTATTTAAACATTTTAGATTGGTGATTTGGGTTTTTTTGACAATGTGTAATGAATGGCTCTTGCTTATACATCCATATCCGGCGATGCTCTAGCTACATATATCTTTGAAAACATGGAGTTTTTTCATAACAGTTTCATCTCAACTCGACGTTTTACATGACTCCAAATAAGCTAACACTAGGTATGATATCTGGAGAAGGTGGACAAGCCTATACCAATATAATAAATATACGGTTATATTAGTATATTGTCCCACGCCGTAACCGTGTGGTTAAGGCAGGAAGCCTTGGCGCAGAGCTACGGTACTTGCGCTGGTTCGAGTCTCCATGGGAGAAGAAATGTTCTCATGGTGTATTTCGGCCAGTATGGGACCGGTGCCCACCCAGCATCGTGAGGCATATGGGTAGCTACAATAAGTAGCGACTCCAGGTTGAGAAAACCAGCTATAACGGCTAGGGGATTCGACATGCTGACCACATGTCACCCCATACATTGACTGGATGATCATCTACCTCTGTGATTGACACATTTGGGTGTGAGGCCAGCAGCCGGATGGTAGGCTAAGGGCTTTCTAGGCCTGTCGCGCCAGGAGTTTTTTTATTAGTATATTACGACGCGAGATTGGGAAGTGGTTTTTACAGAATCGAGGAAAATGTTTAAAAACCGAGCGAGAGCGAGGTTTTTAATTTCCGAGATCAATAAAACTAAATATATGGTCACACGTAGAAATACATTATATTATAATGGAAATAGACAGCTAATGACAAATGAGGGAAATTTTGAGGAAGTGGCTGAATTCAAATATCTAGGAACAATAATCACAAGTAGGAATGATATGCACAAAGAAATTAAACATAGGCTCAATCTGGAAATACTCTTGATGTCCAAACTCCTTTAAAAAATGTTAAACTGAAAATATATAAAACTATTATTCTACCAGTTATATTATATGGGTGCGAAACATGGACTCTTATTTTAAGGGAGGAAAGGAGATTACAAGTATTTGAGAATAAAGTACTTAGGACAATTTTTGGACCAAAGAGATGAACAAACAGGTGAATGGAGAAGACTACATAACAATGAACTACATGGTCTTTATAGGAAGCCAGATATAATAAGAACAGTTAAGTCTCGTAGACTGCGCTGGGCAGGACATGTTGCACGTATGGGGAATGAAAGACTTGCATGGAAGCTTCTTGTAGGAAAGCCAGAGGGAAAACGCCCATTTGGTAGACCAAGAATGAGGTGGGAGAATAACAGTAACTATGAATTGAGGGAAGTAGATTATGCAGAGCTTATGTCCGCGCGGCCATGAACCTACGGGTTCGATAGTGCCAGTGAGTAAGTAAGTAAGTGTACAACCAGAAATTTTAAAATATGATATAACGAACATTTCACTGATTTCATAACAAATGGAGACAAATCAAGTTTCAATAAGCATGTTTCAAACACAGGTCATCAGTTCAACCCAATAGAAAACTCGCTCTAAATAATGCATAGAGAAAACGATAACAGAAAAGTAAATATCATAATAGAAATATAAATCATGAAGCAAACAAGAAACGATAACTTGCTGAACAGGAACACGCCGTAGCAGATCAACCCACTGTACAATATATTCGTTAAACAAAACCAGTACCAATGAATAGATTTAAAAATGGAACCGGTTCTTAAAGGCCTAGCTGAATATTTTATACAAACGTAATTTGAGGACGACTGCTACAAATGGTACAAATTTCATTGCTTTTTAATTCTAGATTCTGTTACGATTTACTCCCACATATCCCAATATTCTGTAATAAAATCAATATATACACTCAACAACTAAAATAAGGCTATATAAAGTTTTATTATGATCAGTTTTGACCTATGGTAGTGAGATATGGAGCCTCATTAAAAGATCAGAGGTAGCCCTAAGTAATTTAAAAAAAGTACTCAGGAAAATATTTGGACCGATACATATTAATGGTCAGTGGAGAATACGATACAACAAAGAACTGTATGACAAATACAATGAATCTGACCTTGTCAATTTTATTAAGTTAAAGAAATTAGAATGGGCTGGCCATGTACAAAGGCTCTCAACAGACCGAACACCAAAAAAAGGTGCTTACAGCAAGTTTTTATGGAGAATAGACGGGTTGGAAGACCGAAAAAAGATGGGAGGATGATATTAAGGAAGATGCTGCAAACCTACTTAAGTGTCACAACTGGAGGCTTGCTGTGCAAAATAAAAATGATTGGAGGCAGAAGTTAAGGGAGGCTAAAGCTCGAATTTGAGCCAATCAGCCATTGGATGGATGGATGAAAATCAGTATATTTATTTGCATTATAAAATGTTATATGCAGATTCATAAGAGAGTTTAATTAATATGGTTGCTTTTGTGATTAATTAGAGCACGAAATTCGGTATCTGCGAGAATAATAATAAATCTAGTTTCAAAGCCTTTCAGCTTTGTTGAGAACCCATAGAGAATTTATACAATTGTGCACATCACACGTGTCATAGAA
>JASPKZ010003519.1:0-29429 GCA_030220185.1 Diploptera punctata
TTTACAAGAGAAGAACTGTTAGAAATGGAAGATAGAGAGAACTAAATGTACAACTACTTCTTCAACAATAGAAATAATAAGACATTGGAGGAGCATCTGCATAATGCAGATGATAGATACCGAAGATGGCACTGATTTATTATTTTCCTGTAGGACGAGGATCGGTGGGACGACCAAGGAAAGCGTGGGCTCGAACAGGCAAAGACCTATTACGTGAAGAATGATGATGATGATGATGAAATTCTCAATACGTATGATTAAGTTTGCTGATACCATCCTTCAAAACATGATCTTTCTTCATTGTCAAAAAAATACTAACAAACCCATTTGAAATCTTCGCAAAGTGCTTATTCATTGACTGTCAGAGTATTAAAGTAACTTCATTAAAAAAATATTGAATTTGAACAATAGACACCTTCCTTTAATTTTACTCTCACTGTTTAAAGACTATCTGATTTAACTAATAATATTACTAATATTTGATAAAAAAGAATCTTGTAAGAGACTGATATTATTTCGGATCATAAAACCACTATATAAAAATGTGTATAATAACAGTTACGTCTAATAATCTGCTATGGGCAGGGCATGTGACACGGAAGAGGGCATGGAAACTTTAACCAGAAGGAAAACGTTCAATTGGTAGACCAAGAATGAGATGGGAGAGTAATACTGACCATGATTTGGGGAAGTAGATTGTACTCGCCGTAGCCGAGCGGTTAAGGTAGGAAGCCTTGGCGCAGAGCTACGGGACTTGCGCTGGTTCGAGTCTCCATGGGGGAAGAAATTTTCTCATGGTATTTCGGCCAGTATGGGACCGGTGCCCACCCAGCATCGTGAGGCAATTGGGTAGCTACAATAAGTAGCGGCTCCAGGTTGAGGAACCAGCTATAACGGCTGGGGGACTCGACATGCTGACCACATGTCACCCCTACACTGGCTGTTGATCATCTACCTCTGTGATTGACACATGTGGATGTGAAGGGCCAGCAGCCGGCTGGTAAAAGGGCAACCGCTGAAAAGTGGAAAGACCCTCAATCGGAGATTGTACTAGGGAATCATTGGAAAACATTAACTCAGGATAGGGATGTATGGAGAGATTATGTCCATGCTGCCATGAACCTAAGGGTTCGATAGTGTCAGTGAGTTAGTTGTGATACTACCAGGGTTAGTGCTACTATTACAACCATAATAGGCTTAATAATATTTGACTATTTAACTCATGCCCCAAATGGTAGTCAATGACCTATCACGTTTCAATAAATTTTGTTTTACAACCAATGACAGTCATGTTTCACCTCACTCTTTATCAGCTCCTGCGTTTGTGATAAAGAAAGCTCCTCCGTTTTAATATTCTGAACAGCTCTGAGCATTATTTTTCTCCAACAAATACATTGAATGTAGCAAATAATGAACAGATTCCTTCATTCTATTGAGTTGTTTACGAACAAAATAAATTAATAACCTACAATATTGATTATAATGAACAGTTTGTGTGTTTCATTATTTCTCCACTAGGGTGCATTCTTATAATATTGCGATCCTATTTGGCAATAAATAATATAATCAGGTTGCAGTGAATATACATAACCTCGCATTTCTGATTTGTTTTCAAACATCGCCGTTTACATGAAATATATGAATCTTTTAAAACACTGGTAACTATATTTAAATAATGACTTTTGAGTAAACAGTTTTAATTTTGTTCGTTAAATAGTTCTAAAAAAATCCACTTTTGATTTCCAGATCATCTAGATAACATGGAATTATGGCATTAATTATGACTATTTAACTCATGTCTGAAATGGGAGTCAATGACCAATTACGTTCCAATGAATTTTGCTTTACATCCAATCACAGTCGTGTTTCACCTCGATATTTATATACTTGTGTTTAACTTATTAAAGAAAGCTCCTCCTATTTAATATTCACAACAGGTCACAGCATTAATCTGCAGGGACCGTCTCTTGAATTTGAATATAACAAATAATGAACAGAGTCCTTCACCTACATATTTGATAATTGTGTGTTCAATAATTGTGTTTAAATACTGATTTTATTGACTTGTTTTCGAAAGAAAATTAATTAATACCTGTAATGTTGGTTATAACACACAGTTTAATGTGCTTCATTTTTTCTCAATTAGGGTGTATTCTTACAATATTGCGATTCTCTTTGGCAATAAATAGTATGATAAAGTTGCAGTGATGAACGAATAAAATAAACGAAACATTTCTCACTTGTTTTCAACCATCGCCGTTTACAATAAATATATAAATATTTTAAAATACCTGTATTTAAATTATAATTTATGAGTAAACAGCTTAATTTTATTCATTAAATAGTCCTAACAAATGCCTCTCTTGCTTTTCAAATCCTCTAGATAATTTGGAAATCACTCGTGTCATTACTTATAATAACTGATAAGAACTAATACTGTAGGTTTTATTTATTCTTGTCTTCACAAAATGCAGGGAAAATTACGATTATTAACAGAAATTGATTGGTAGTGATTTGTAAGAACTAAACCAATCAAGGCAGAGTTGCCTCAGACAGGTAATACCTTTAGGAGTAAGTTTATGTCTACAGTATCAAAGACTTTGCTGTAGTCGAGTAGAACTGTTGTCACTTTTGTCCGTAGAACATTTAATGTTCTCTATAACGTGCTGAAGTGCGGTGTTTGTGTGATGTTTCGTTCCAAAGCCAGACTTACGTTCATCAAGAAAGTTACATAGACTGTTGTTAGATGTGAGTATATTATATAATCCAGTTCTTTAAACAAACAGGGGAAATATTCTGATTGATTTTAAATTATTGAGGATGTCTTTGATTTTATTATTGAATAAAAAAAATAAAAATTGATATTTGATTGTTATTTGTTAGCAAGTTGTTACAAGGTCGGAGAAAAGTCTTAACACTTAATGTCATATTACTACGCGTTATTTGCTAACACGCTCTGAATAGTAATAAACTACACAATACTTGTTTTCTCTCACGCTATGTTATGTTTAGTACTATGTTGATCTGTATTCACAAGTAATTAGAATTTACCATCCAAGGAAGCTAAATTATTATCTACTTACCTCCCTACTTAGTTCGATACAACGATGGACTGGAAATACGTACAATTTATAAAACTCATTTATTAGAATCACTTGTACGCAAATTAATATATTTGGTTGTATCTATTTTATATGAGATATCTGTTTCATAGCAACAAACAACACTATGTCAAATGAACCAATATGTAATTATTATATACTGTCACGCAGCGGGCCTGGGTTCGATCCCCCGGTCGGGACAGTTTTTCTGGGTGAGGTTTTTATCGGGGTTTTTCCACACCTGTAAGACAAATGTCAGGAAAACTTTAAGGCCCAAACGGTCCCCGAAATCATTAGGCCATCGCAATCATCATCATTCGTATTCATCTTAGGATTAAGGACTCTCCTGGCACATCACTATCATCATCACCCATCATATCATCAGGGAATGGTAACCCCGCCTTCCAGGCGCCCCAACCTCATAAGTGGGTTACAAGTACGCCATGCCAGGAGAGAACATCAGCAATGTCGAAAGACAATCTGGGGCATTTGAAAAAAAAATTATATACAATCTCGTGGTGTTCATATGGATAGTCCATCGCTGTGGTCTTGAGGTAGCGAGTTACCTTGTCACGCAGCGGGTCCGGGGAACGATTCCCAGTCGGGACAGGCTCTTGGGTGAGGTATTTTCGGGTCGTTCCTCACCTGTAAGACAGATTTTAGGAAGCTTAGGGCCCAACGGTCCCCGAAAATCATTCGGCCATCATCATCGTCCTTATAATTTCATCACCCTTCACTTCTGTGGAAAGAAACAAAAGCTACCACATCTATAATTCCCTAGTAAAGCATGCAAAGCATGGCATGCAAATGCTGTGATTGCGGTGAAAGACCTGCCCGTGGGCAGAATAACTATAGTATATCCATCCATCCATGGTAATTCTGCCCGAAGGCAGGTCCCTCACTGCAATCATAGCATTTTCATGCTATGCTTGTAGCTTTACTAGGGAATTGTAGGTGTGGTAGCTTCCCGTTGCTTTCCACACCGGTAAAGGATGATGATGATGATAATGTCAAGGATGATGATGATGGCCATATGATTTCGGAGACCGTTTGGGTCTTAAAGATTTCCTGACATTTGTCTTACAGGTAAGGAAAAACCCCGATAAAAACCTCACCCAGAAAAACTGCCCCGACCGGGGATCGAACCCGGGCCCGCTGTGTGACAAGGCAGCACTCTACCTCGAGACCGCTGCGCGCAGCGGTGGGCTGTAGTATACATATATATATATATATATATATATATATACAGTATGTCAATTTTTTATTTATAAATAGGCATTTTTATTAACAAAAATCCAAATTTCAGAAAGTTTTTAAAAGTAAAGAAAACATATTTATTGTGGTTTGAAGGAAACACTAATTTATATCTAAATATGTAGTTCAAAACTTAGTTATAAAATAAACATAATTTTATCAAAATAAATAATCTTTATTACACCCAAATACAAGCCTATTTGCTATTCATACACTAAAGAAAACACTGCAGTGTATTTGCTTGTCTAACTTGTTTAACATTAATGCAACATGAATACTCTAAGTTGTGCATTTGTTTACATCTGCCTACTGTACACTGGCAGTCAGTCACCTCTAAATTGGGTAAATGTAAAGAACTCAGTTCTGATATCAAAGATACAATTGTAAATCTTGCACTTAACCCTCAACTGGTATGGTGAAATTTCTGTTACATAACTGGTAGGGTGGGGTCATTATGACCCTGATAATATAATACAGGAAATGTATTCATTTGGACATTAGTATTTGACTATATCTGACATAATACAGTAACCTAATAAATTACAAGCTCTTCACACCTAATTTCAACGCAGTACATCACGTCTAAATAACAGAATTTAATTTATTTTTCTTGCAGTGCATTAAAAAATATATTTGGATACAGATTGTACATTCAGACATATACATTGGCTATATAATAAACAACATGTAAGAATTGCACTAATATAGTAAACCAAGATCAATTGCACAAGAATAACAATATTAAATCTAATTAATTTGCATCATTTAGTAACAAAACAGAAGAACAAAGAACTGGAATTTGAAACTTGGTAAATCTCAATAATCACTCTAGGACTATAAAAAATAATTGTAATAAATTATCCTATCACTCTAATCAGGAGACTTATAGTGCTGCATCATAATTCCAACTGAGTAGTAACTCCATTCATCATATACCTAAATTGCCAATGTTGTTCAAAAACAGTCAGAACAGATTTTTTTAGCACATCCTGCACTTAACGGTTTCATACACATTTCACAATTTGTTCCAGCTTTCCTATTCCGACCACGAGGACAGGAAGAACATATTTTCCTTTTTCCTGGGGTCACGGTAGGCCCTGCTTCCTTTTCTGTACTTGGGCCCGATATACCACCAACTGTCGCAATCATATGCCGGAGTTCACGAGACAATTCCTTGATGCTACTTCTGCGAACAAGTTCAGGATGCACAAGTGATTTTCCGAGAGCAATAATGAATTGACGCCTGGTAATGGATTTTGCCTCTTTTCTGCTTGTCATAAGTATATGACCATTTATTTAGTCTAGCGATTTCTATTATGGCAAAAAATATCATTATTGGCCATCGTCTCGTCCTTCAAGCAGTAGAATAGGTTGAAACTTTCTGATCCAAGGAACCAACTCCACCTTAGGTCATGTTATAGAAATGCTTTATTTCCGGCTTTTTTGTATCGCTATCGATACATTTGGTGTGATGCATAGTGGAAATCAGAATGACAGCTTTGTTCTTTTTTGTAACATGTGATACATGGGTATTCTGTCTGTACTCTCGATAACAAAATTTTCATCAACTTCATATTCATCTTCATCATCTGATTCATTCAAAATTCGAGTTAACTTTTCACTAGTTAGGTTTTTATACATCGTTCACTATAAAATAATAAATTCAGAAATGAATACTGGCAGTACCCTGAAATAGTAATGAAAAAATCATTCTTCTGCTAAATGAAAAATAATTACGTTTAAAGTAGGCTGGGATCAAAGTGACCCGAGAAGCGCAAGACGTTAAACAAATTGAAATAATACAAAAGTGCAAAAACACAATGAAACTTCCACTTCGCCTAAGGTTCGAGAACAGACTGAGGATAGAGTACACAAAGTTATAGGTAGAAAATATTTTAGGTATATGAGAAGTGTCATGGCGGATTGTGAATAAGAGTGAAACTGGTTGCTCGTGTTTTTGCACAATTTTCAGCAGGTGTTAGTTTGTTTTTATAAACGTAATATCGATATTGCGAATTTATTTTGTTTGTAGCTTAATTTTACGCATAATGGCTCCACGTAAAACAAGAAATTGTGAAGAAAGCAAAGAAGAAATAACTAAGCGTGTGGTCCAAGAATGTTTGCGGGATCCAGCCATGTTGCAGCTGTTGAAGGACTCCGTGCGTGAGGCTATTGTATCGGAGCTAAAGGTAACTATAGACCGTAATACGGAAGTTATTAGGCAGTTGGAACTCTCGCTTCAGGAGAGGGACAACAAAATATTAAAACTGGAACAACAGTTAAGTGAGAAAACCGACTCGCTAGAGCAATACCAACGTCGACAGTGTCTACGTATTTTCGGTATACCTGAACAGGATGGTGAAGATACGGACAATATAGCAATCGACGTGGCCTCCAAATTGGAGTTAAATTAGAAACCTGTGATATCGACAGGAGTCACAGGGTTGGGAAAAAGTCGGATCGACCACGGCCTGTTATTGTTAAGTTCATCAGTTATAGAAAGAGAAGGGAGGTCTTCCAAAATAAAAAACAATTGAAAGGCAGTGGGATCACAGTAAGAGAAGATCTCACCCAAATTAGATATAAATTGTTAAAGGACTGCATCACAAAATTTGGCGTCACAAATGTGTGGACAATTGATGGCGCAATACATGTGAAAAATGGAGATACCAAACGCATCATCACCCGGGCCTCTGATATGTAAATCTACCTAGTGCAAACACGCCCAGTGATACCATATCCCCAATTTAGCACTTTTATATAAATTATTAAAATTATATTTAGAAATTTCACATTAATTATTAGTATTATATTTAGAAATTTTACTTTATTTATTAATTTAATATTTGAATAAGATATTAGTGACTTGTTCTTTTCTTATAATTCTAGTTAAAATATTTTTAAAATTTTCCATCCAAATAATGCTATTCATTTGGCGGTCTCTGACAGGTTAGAGGACACTACCCTTCTCAAACCCCTTCCAAACAACAATAATGCAAGACAGGTTCTAGAAACAGCATTCTCCCCTTCCCGTCTTCCCTACATGTGGTTCACTTGAACGCACAAAGCTTAACTGCACATACAGACGAAATTAGTATGATTTTTTCTTCTTCCAATATTCATGCTATTCTCGTATCAGAAACATGGCTCACTCCCTCCATTAATTCTAGTTTAATTGACATGGATGGTTATACTTTTCTTAGACATGATCGTGTACATAGTCGAGGGGGCGGTGTTGGTGTCTTCGTTAGGACAGACCTTTGCCCTAAGTCTGTATACTTTTCTAATAACGAGACATCTCCTGAAATTATGTTTATAGAAATATACGCAAGCTTCAAAAAATGCCTTCTTTGTGTAGTGTACCAACCCCCTAAAATGAAAAAAATAGCAGAAATAGAATCCGCTCTACAAAACGCACGTATACAATATGAACACGTTATCGTCATGGGTGACTTTAATATAAATATACTAGACACTGACAACAGACATACACAACAGCTTATGTCCGCGTTCCAAGTTTGTGATATGACTATCCTTCCCTTACAGCCTACACATCACACCAATCATTCTGAGACTTTACTTGACTTAATTGCTACTAATAATCCAGACAGAGTACTAACCCACGGGCAACTGTCAGCTCCCGGAATATCAGCACATGATATTATATTCTTAGCATATTCACTGCAGTGCCCTAAACTAGCTCGTAAGACTATCACATATAGAGACCTAAAACATATAAACAATGCAGCTCTACTTGAAGACGCTATAAAATTACCCTGGCATACTATATGGACGTTGCATTCTGTTGACGAAAAAGTTGAGGCATTAAATAACCTTATATTACAACTATATGACAGACACGCTCCACTGAAAACTAAACTAGTGAAACGACACCCTGCTCCCTGGATGTCTGCTAACATTCGTGACTTGATGACTGAAAGAGACGCAGCATATCGGAAATATAGAGTCGACAAAACTGATATAAATCTTAATCACTATAAACGGTTACGAAACAAGACTACACAAACTATCAGAAACGCCAAACTTAGACATCTATACAGCCTTACTGAACCTAATAACAATAACCCAGATATTTGGAAAAATCTGAATAAAATGGGTGTAGGAAGGAAAGACACACAGGTAGAAAAACTACCTGTTTCTCTGAACACACTTAATAACCATTTTACAAGCACATTCTTTACTCCTAAAGACAAAACACATACAACAAGTGAACTACTATTGACAAATCCACCAGACAGAGAACATTTCCATTTTTCATATCTTACAGAAAATTACATAAAGAAAGCTCTCAAACGAATAAAAACAAAAGCAGAAGGTACTGACCGTATAAATATCACTCTACTTAACAAAATAATCGACGTTATACTACCTACCATAACTCATGTTTTCAACTCCTCACTACAAACCTCTATATATCCCACATTATGGAAGCAAGCAATTGTACGCCCACTCCCGAAAGTAAAAACTCCCTTAACTCCTAACGATTTTCGACCCATTAGTATTTTACCTACCCTTTCAAAAGCTTTGGAACGATTAGTCCACAAACAACTGACTGACTACCTAACTGAACACGACCTTTTAGATCAATACCAATCAGGCTTTAGGACAGGACACAATACAAATACTGCTCTACTAAATATATGTGAAGACATACGCGAAGCATCTGATAATCGAAAACTTACTATTCTTACACTACTTGACTTTAGTAAAGCATTTGACACGGTAGACTTGGACTTATTGTTGCTTAAACTAAAAAACCTCTCACTTTCTGACAGTGTCACGCAATGGTTCAACTCCTACCTTCGTGAGCGCCAGCAATATGTTGTAGGAAATTCTACATTACGCTCTTCTTGGACCTACCGTAAAGCTGGAGTTCCACAGGGCTCGGTGCTCGGCCCATTGCTTTTTTCAATCTATTTAAACGACATATCTGACTCCCTAAAACATTGCAAACATCATTTATTTGCGGACGACATGCAGATCTACCTTCACTCAGACAAATATTCTTTAAATGACGCGGTAACCAAAATTAATGAGGACCTTGACTCGCTAACGGCGTGGACAGAGAAATATGGACTTGAATTAAATCCTAGAAAGACACAAGCAATCATTGTGGGCCATCAGAGACTATTATCCTCAATTAACACAAATGCAGTATTCCATGTGTCACTTAATGGGGTTCAGATCCCTTATAGTGAGACAGTAAAAAATCTAGGAGTGTTTATGGATAAACATTTAATTTGGAATAAACAAATAAATAACATTTGCAAAACTATCTTCTCAATAATACACTCATTAAATCGTATAAGAAATTGTTTACCGTTTTCTCTAAGAAAAATGCTAGTAGAAACACTCGCAATGCCCCATTTTGATTATTGTGATACTCTTTTTACTGACCTAAATACTGTTCTTACCCAAAGACTTCAACGTGTTCACAATTCTTGCATACGTTTTATTTGTGGTATACGTAGATTTGATCACGTTACACCATCCCTGGAACAATTGTCATGGCTTCGTCTTCAAGATCGTAGAACCATCCATTCCCTATACCTACTCTATAACATATTACACACATCTTTACCTTATTATTTATCACACCGCTTCACTAAACTCTCTGATACACATAACTTAGATACCCGATCCCTTGAGCACAGTGTCCTTTATATCCCTCCTCATCATACCACCTATTATTCGAAATCTTTTACAGTTTCTCTTGCTAGAACATGGAATTCACTTCCACCCTATGTCAGAGACTGCCAAACTTTACCATCTTTCAGAAATAAATTGAAAATAAAATCACTAACAGAAACAACTCACTAATACTACTTTTTAAGAATTAATAATGCGTTTTTGCATTATTTAATAAAAATAGACTTAGGATTTGTTAATATATTTGCCTAATGCCTTGTATAAAAAGCGTAGATTAATTCATTGTAGTGTTTTTTTTCTCTTCTTTTTATGCATAGTAGATTCGAGCTGTTATTCCTTTTTTATTCATTGTATCATTCATTTAATTTTAATTGTATTTAGTTTCATTCTATTATTAGACATTAATTTCATTATTATTCAATATGACAGATAATGAATTGTTCAATAACTATTATTGTAACTTTTTTTTGTATTCATATGTAACATGTTTGTCCTGTCTAATATGACTACTATTGTAATTTTTTTGTATTCATGTGTAACATATGTTTGTCCTGTTTTATATGACTATTATTGTATTTTTTTTGTATTCATATGTAACATATGCTTGTTCTGGTGAGTGGAAGAGAAGGCCACATGGCCTTAACTCCACCAGGCTAAATAAATAAATAAATAAATAAATAAATATAAAAATAAATAAAGGAGTGTTTCCAAATAATAGCCTGGGTCATTTTGACCCCACTCTACCAGTTGAGGGTTAAGGGATATTCTTCGAGAAAAATAGGGCGACTGATAGGCAAATGTCATGAAACAGTACAGTATATACTAAATAAATTGAAGTATAAAGGTTCAGTAGAGAATATTGCGAGAAAACCTAAACAAAAGAAGTTAATGAAAAGGAGGAGAGAACCATTGTGAGACAAGTGAAATTCAACCCCAGAATTAATGCTCCAAAATTGCGGTCTACCCTAGAAGTTTCTACTGGTAAAAATGTATGTACTGAGACAGTTCGGAAGGTGTTATGCAGAAATGGCTATCATGGACGAATGACTAGAAAAAGGCCGTATGTAAGGAACAAGAACCGTGTTGAAGACTACAGTTTTCAAAAGAATATGAAAATAAGGGGCAGGCATTTTTGAATGATGTTCTCTGGTCTGATGAGACTAAACTCAACCTGTTCGGTTCAGATGGCGTTCATAGAGTCTGGAGAAAAGCCATTGTGGATAATGATGTGACCAATAAAACACCTACAGTAAAACATGGGGGTGGGTCTATAATGTTGTGAGGGTGTATGTCGGCAAAAGGGGTTGGCAATATACAGTTCATTGACAATGTTATGGACAAATTTGTGTATAACGACGTTCTTCGTAAGAATGTTAAACAAAGTGCAGTAATATTGGATATGCTCCCTACGTACATGTTCCAACAAGATAACGACCACAAACATACAGCGGACTTATATAAGACTTGGTTGATACGGAACGTGCCAAAGCAATTGAAAACCCCTCCTCGATCTGCTGACTTAAACCCTATAGAACATTTATAGGCGTTTTCGAAACCTAGGGTCCACAGCAGAAATCCTTCTTCCAAAGAAGAATTGAAGAAGGTGGTTACTGGTGCAAAATCAGTCCTCAGATATGTGATAGGCTTGTTAGATCCATGCAGCGTAGATGTCAAGCTGTTATTAAAGCTAAAGGTTACCCTACAAAGTTCTTTTTTTTTATTTTTTTCTCCATTCTGACTGTTTGAGTAGAAAAGTGACTATAAAATTTACAACCTTTAAAGTTTTTTAATATATTATACGTTAACTGTTTATAGAATTTGTTGATTTGTATATATTATGTAAAGAAGTGTGACTGAAAATGTTTAGTTAATGGCAAAATATATTTGCAATATTCTGAGAATTAAAATTGTGCTATTTCAATTATAAAATCTAAGTGTATGAATAACAAATTGACATACTGTATATATATATAATCCCAAACACAAGAAAAAAGTAATAAAATAGTCAACGTGTTCCAACAGCAAAGCTATACTTGCAAGACTTAATAATGATAACTTCGTTATTGAAACGCGTTGATTATTCTTAACTTTTTGTTTGGTGTTTGGAATTATAATATATATATATCATCATCCGGTATCATGGCGGCTGCCGACGTCTTTCTGAAACCAAAAGTCATCCCTCTCTGTCCATCCATTAATCTTCCTCCAATCCCCTGATATTCATAGCTGCTTGTGCCCTTCTATCCAAGTTTTCTTCGCTCTTCCTCTCTTCCTCCGTTCGATTGGGATCCATTCCATAAACATTTTAGGCAATCTTTGCTCTTGCATTCATTTTTACATGGCCATACCACTGTAATCTTTTCTTTTCAATAATGTCTGTGATGTCCGGCTCCTCTTGTACACCCATAATATATATATATATATATATATATCAACTATGACAAATAGACTGTGAATGGGTAAGTCGACACATCAATCTATATAAATCATTATGACATTAAAATAATATATATATATATATATATATATATATGCGGCGAGTGATTAGCTGTTATCTGTTATGTGTTAAAATCGTTGGGTGTAGGAGTTCAGCTGAAACGAAAATTTAAAAACCGCTCTAGCGGTCACATTTTTCGATGTTTCACAACGAAACACAGAACATCCTATTAAAATAAATCAAAGTAGATACTTTCAAGAAATGAGCGTCCAGCAGATCGGCCAAGAATTGGAAGAGAGAGTAACTTAATATTAACCA
Source organism: Diploptera punctata (assembly GCA_030220185.1). NCBI lineage: Eukaryota > Metazoa > Arthropoda > Insecta > Blattodea > Blaberidae > Diploptera > Diploptera punctata. The sequence goes on from JASPKZ010003519.1 coordinate 12,781, forward strand.
TGATTTGAGGGAAGTAGATTATACAGGGGACGATTAGAAAACATCTCACGATACGGATGTAGCCTATATGTCCGCGCGGCCACGAACCTTGCAGTTCGACAGGGCCAGTGAGTTAGTTGGTTATATACCGATGACCTAGAATCCAGGAAGAAATTTTAATACATCAATTAATAAGTTGTGTACAATGATTTGTATACGTTTTCCGTGACTGACTGACCATTGCGTACACTTAACAGTAATAGAGCACATTTAAGGTATCTGTAACATTAAAATACAGTTAATATTGTTACAGTAGCGGCTAAAAGGACCAGAATATGGTTTAACAAAAGAGTTTGTTAAATAAAACAAATTTGTAAAAAAATGTTTGTTTTTACAGGATTGGAATATGACGAGTTCTACCACTGATTTTAGATTAAAATAGAAAATATATGAAATATTCTCTTGTAGAATCAGAACATTTTATCTATAAAGATGTGTTACATTCCGTCTACAGAACTATTCCTGCGACAATTTCTTAAAGTTCACCTCGGTATGACATTTTCACGGAATCCGTCAATATCAAGCTTTTACTTGGATTCTTTGTACTTTTATTAATCCCTAGATGTGACCCGCATGGCTTAAATAACTAAAATACCCTCCATTAACGTCATAATTTCGTCTACCCTATATGATATAACAATGATTGATTTGTTCACTCTAAGATGTTCCAAAGCCAGACTTACGTTCATTATAGAGAATATTAAACGTTCCAAAAGAATGCAAGTTAGCAAAAATCCACCCAATACATAAGAAAGGTACAGACATGAATATAATAGTAATTATCATAAGTAATGTCTAGAGGATTTGGAAATGAAAAGTGGCGTTTGTTAGGATTATTTAACGAATAAATTTAAGCTGTTTACTCACAAATCATTATTTTACTAATAGTTATTTTAAAATATTTATATAGGTCTATTTAATGTAAAGGCGGATGTTTGAAAACAAATAAGAAACGTTTGTTATGTTTCATTTGTTCATCCACTGCAACCAGATCATATTATTTATTGGCAAATAGGATCGCAATATTTTAAGAATGTACCCTAGTGGAAACAAAATGAAACACACAAAACTGTATATTATGACCTATGTTATAGGTTATTAATTACTTTCTGATGCACAATGATGTAAATAGGCCTATGTCAATTATATTTCTGGGAAATAACACATTTAAGAAAGTGTAAACAGCGGTTTCTTTTTATTGTGGTATAATCAATTGCTACATTTTTTCTATTATATCCCGCAAGCGGTACTTGCTTACATTCGTGCATTATATATACAATCTGGGAGCCACATGCATTCTATGATTCTTACATCTTAATATATAAATTGCTATATTCAATATATTACACGCTTTAAATTAGCTTGACCTGTATCTGTCTATCTATGTAACGGACCTGCATCTACGTAACGGAATCTTTGAACACGATTTTCACCCACATAAACACATTAGATCGACTTGAAACTTTGTACAATTATAAAGCTCCCATGACAATATAATAATTTAATAATTTGTGTCTAAAATCCTGGCAGAATCATCAGACAATCGAAAAAATAAAAACCGGTATAATAGGTTGCGGACTTATCGACTTTTTAGGCAATCGTTGTAAGAGCTCAGTTGGTAAACCGGTGGACTGTAGTGGTATATAATTTCACTAATCTTCATTCAGAAATTTTATGCCGTTAAAAGTCCATCGTCCCCTAACGCGGTTTGAAACAGGGAACCTCGAATGTAGAGTCGTGCGTGGTAACCATTACACCATCGGAACCAATACTCACACAGCCTAATAACGAATTTCAGAGGAATATATAAGGAATTGATATTGGTTTCATGAAATTATCTTTGAAAAACTTGTACAATTTTCATTGGTCCTACTTAGTAAGCACCCTAATTGACAAGTGTGCCTGTGTGCGCGCTCCATCTATCAAGCTCTAAGGACCGCAATCTTTCTTTTTTCGGAATCAAACTCGGCATATAGCAAATTTCGATTTTTCGCAATAAAATTATATGTAATGCATTGAAGTAAATCGAGAAATGTATTTTACAAAAACAGCATAATTTGGCTAATTGGAGAAGAGTTTTGCCTGCAAGCTCAATTTTAAAAATCGATCCATACTAGTACCGAGCCAAGTTCCGGTTGTACTGTAAACAAACTTGCATAAAATTTTACTTCGCCGATTCCGTATATTGGGGGAACGTTTACCCGCCATAAGCACAATTGTGTACGATAAAATCTTTATTTATAGTATTTTAGGGGAATTAACACTGAGAACAACATAAGATGGTGCCAATATGATTAGGAACTTCCTCCATCTATACTGCTCAAAAACATTAGGGGATATTGTAGAATAACCTATTAAGACTATGTTTTTTGGAATAGTATTAGATGCAATCACTTTCTATTACTCCAAGATAATGTAAATAAGAGTTTGAAGTTGTTACGTAACCTCGGTACCACACCAGAGGCCAGTTACTGTACTGTTGATGTGAAAGGGTGGTGTGTGGGAGTGAATGTTTTGTTGCTGTTTTTAAATCCAGTCCAGTTTTCAGTTAGTGAATGACTTGCCTTAGGGACAGTGATGCCTCGACAACGTGATTTACCTGAACCAATGGCTTGGAGGGCCATAGGAAGGATGGAAGCTGGACAGACACAACAAGAAGTGACACAAGCCATTGGGGTGTCTAAAAGCGTAATTTCCAGACTTTGGAATCATTTTCAAAGAACATACTGTTCACAGAAGAGCCGTATAAGGTCGACCAAGGGCAACAACAGCAAGGGATGACCGTTACCTCTTGTTAACAGCCCGTCGGAATAGACAGCAGAATGCAACTCAACTGCGAAATACACTTCAAACAGCAACAGGACGCAAGGTGTCAACTCAAACTGTCCCTAATCGACTGCATGGAAGTGGTCTCTATGCCCGTAGGGCCATGGTGTGTACCAGGTTAACTCCACAACACCGTAGAGATCGCAGAAACTGGGCGGAGGAACATTGTGGGAGGAGGCATGCTGAATGGAGATCAGTTCTTTTTTCTGATGAGTCGCGATTCAACGTGGAATATGATAGTCGGCGTGTATTCATCTGGAGAGAAAAAGGAACACGAAATAATCCAGCTTTTGTACGTGAAAGATCCCCATATGGTGGCGGTGGATTGATGGTGTGGACAGGAGTCAGTAGTGGTGGACGTACGGACCTCTACGTCATCCAAGGTGGTAATTTGACTGCGGTAAGGTATAGAGATGAGATTCTCCGACCTTTTGTCGTGCCTTATGCTGGTGCCATAGGTGATTCTTTTCTTTTTATGGACGATAATGCCCGACGCCACAGAGCTGGCTTGGTGGACGACTTGCTGGAAATAGAGGGTATCGAGCGTATGCAATGGCCAGCTTCCTCCCCGGACTTAAATCCGATTGAGCATGTGTGGGATGCATTAGGCAGGCCCATTGCAGGCAGACCAGCACCTCCCAAAACTGTTCCAGAGCTGCACATTGCTCTTATGGAAGAGTGGCCACGTATCCCCCAAGAACTCATTGCTAACCTCATTGCATCAATGCCACACAGGTGTGAGGCAGTGCTGGCCGTTCGAGGAGACCATACACCATACTAAAGAAACAAAGACCATATTGAGATTCTTCTTATTGTTAATACATATACCCATAATCTACAATTTTGTTATATCTCAATTTTCTTACTGTACCCAAAAATTTGCATGTTTTTGATTCACTCTCGTTCCGTCCTAAAAGATCCCAATAAACCACTCTCCCTCGATCCGACCTGAGAAATCTCTCCGGCAGCATCTGTAATCTAAGTTGTTCTGTCTCTCTACAGAATGCTATAATATGCTGCCAGTTTTCATGGTCATCGCATAGTGGGCATAGTTTAATGCCTTCATCATTTGTTAAGTTATGGGTCATCCATACCCCCAAATGAAACCATGCAATAGTACTTCTATCATCCCCATCCAAAGAGTCAATATATTTCTCCCTTCCCCACGAAAGTTTCAGTTCCGTCTACAGGGTGAGCGATATTTTCTGGCTACACTCTGCTTCTATATACTGCCTGTCTATATCGATTAGTCTCTTCGTAACTGCCCTCCAAACATTTCTATTATTCCGCGTACTCCTCTCCCATACCCAACCCATCCCTATGCCTTTCAATCCCCTTTCTACACCGATTACCCAATCTCCCGAAACACACTGCCTTTTCTGTTCATGGTAACACTCTGCTCTAAGCGAGTCCTGATTCCCGTTTATTATGTCCAACCAATACTTAATAGCCATAATTTTGCCCCTTATTGTGTCCGAAAATGTACCGAATTCCTTCAGTATGCCACAATTTGAAGTCCCCGTTGCTAATCTCATCGTTTTCTTAAGAAACATAGGTTGAATTTTATCTAGTGTCCCCTTTCGTTCCCAACCCCATAATTCTGAGCCATATAGCATGGTCGCTCTCACAGTCGCTAGCATTTTTTTAATATTAATGTACGGAATATGGATGAATGTAGATATGTATTATTGTGATTTAGTTTAGACATAGATTTTACTTATATGTAGCCTGTTATTGTTTTTTTGATACAGGTGTATTTGTAGGTATTTGTTTATATTATGATTAGTTTTATTTTTTATTCATGGAAAAATAATGCACGTACGGCCAAGCAGGCCCGTGCGCAATGTAAATGCATATGAATTTCCTTTATTCTGAAAAAAAGGCAATAAATTCCATTATCTATCTATCTATCTATCTACTAAAGAAACATTTTCACCCATGTTAATGTTGCTTTGTTTGTTTGCCATATTCCTAATCAGGATCTCTTTGACATCTGGTGTGGTACAGAGGTTACGTAATGACTTCAAACTCTTGTTTACATTCTTTTGGAGTAATAGAAAGTGATTTCATCTAATACTGTTCCTAAAAATATAGTCTTAATAGGTTATTCTACAATATCCCCTAATTTTTTTGAGCAGTGTATATATATATATATATATATATATATATATATATATATATGTGTGTATGTTATGATTACATTTTTGTCATTGAGCAATGCAAGCTTAATTTAACATAAGAAAAATAAATGCCTGGACGGGATTTGAACCCGGAGCTCTGGATTGATACTCCAGTGCGCTACCACTTTAATTTGCTTCCTTGTTATAAGAGCTACTAGGTGGCAGTGGAGACTGAGTTCCCGCTACTTCTCGTAATATTTGAGAGTACATATAAGGAAAATAAATGTTTGTGCTAGATTTGCTTAAGAGCATAAGAGTGTTAGCGCACTCGAATATCAATCCAGAGGTCCACGTTCAAGGCATTCATTTTTCTTATGTCATATATTTGTGTGTGTGTGTGTGTGTGTGTGTGTGGTCCAACCTAATTAATCGTTTACGCTCATTCCATAATGTAAGTTTATAACCTTTATTTTCAGGTACAATTTCTTTATGAGCAGAATGTATGTTCCTTGCTGACTCACTTGTAAATTGTGTTACTATTTTCACGCTATCGTCAATTGTTAATGTGGGATATTTTCCACTAAACAATTTGAATTTATTCAAAATAGTTTTTTCTTTCCGCTTTTCAAATGCTTTGCTTTCCAATAATCAAGGAATCTATATAAATGTTGCCGTTTTGAAACAATTGAAATTCCACGTCTTCTGCATTGTGTAAGCACAAGAACAAAACATTGCTTTTTAAAAATATTAACATTGTAATTATATATTTTAAGATCTTCCGGCAAAAGTTATATAGACGTGCGCTAGATAATATATATTATTATTATTTTTTATTTCAAGTGTTGAAGAGAGAACTACATTTTCTTACTCCTTTGTAGGTAACCTTTACTCGATCAATGAAACTCAGTCACACATCAGGTTTGTTTAAATTGCAACTGGAACTTGGCTCGGAAGAGATGTTTTACTTCTAGATGCAGCTTAACTGGATTCATACGATTTAGTTAACAAAATGAAAGATGTAATCCCTAAACCAGCAAAATTTGGACGTAAGTTGTACTTTGTGTGGAATCCACTTAGTACAGCTGTTCCTGCGTAATGGGCCATTTAAATTTTACTTTTGTTGGATAAGAGTCTAGCGTTGAATGTATTATGTTTGTCCAGTAACTGATAACACTGGTCAACAGTGATTTTGTTACATAAAAGATTTTGGGTGATTCTTATGTATTTTCATCTGGTGATTCCAAAAATGGAGTCAGAAATTTTCCATCATCCACCATTTTTTTGTAATTTTGAAAATAATTATTTTCCTATTTATTAGCATTTTTGGTATATAACATGATGATTAGAAGGATTATTTTACATTTATATTTAATTTCATTGTGCCAACAATGGACTTATAATGTTTTGCGATTGTTGCCTTGAATTCATAACTTACAACAATGACATTCTCCTACAAAACTGTGATTGTATGTTTTAAGTTCGCAGTTGAATAGAAGCTTTCTTAAAAGAAAGAAGCTAATTCTGTGCTCACTTCCATAGTCAAGTGAATTGTGATAGAAGTGTATTGTAAAGACTAAGTAGTGTATTGTATTGTAGTGTATTGTAAAGAGAAGAGTAAAATTGTATTTGTATAAGAAATATGTCTCGAAAGTGTGTTAACGATAGAAACAACTTCTGTTTCGTGTGTGGTGAGCTCACTTTCAAAGCGCAGAAGCGAAAGTTTACTCCTCTAATAAGAAGAGCTTATCACTGTTATTTTAACAACAAAATAGACCAGAACAAGATATGGGCCCCGGAAATCTGTTGTACCAAATGTGTAACACTATTAACTGGCTGGTTGAAAGGATCCCGTCATATGCCTTTCGCAGTCCCAATGATATGTCGCGAACCTAAGGATCATTTGACAGACTGCTACTTCTGCTTGACAAATATATCTGGAATAACTTCCAAGTCAAGACACACCGTTAAATATCCAATGTTAGATTCAGCAATTCGACCGGTACTTCATGGGCCAGGTTTACCCATACCAATTCCACCAGATCACATAACAATGATTGAAGAACTTTCTGATGTTCAGGATTTACAGAATGATTCAGATTTTGCGGAAGATGATGCTATAAATGAAACTCACTTTCTAACACAGGAGGATTTAAATGATTTGGTTCGGGATCTTGGTTTAAGTAAAAGCAAGGCAGAATTACTTGCTTCAAGATTGAAAGGATGGAAGCTACTGCAGGATGACACCAAAGTAACTTTTTTCCGCAATCGCCAAAAGGAATTTGAGGATTTCTTTTCTAAAGAGAAGGACCTAGTTTTCTGCAATGATGTTGAGAATTTGTTCCAGTCACTGGGTGTTGAGCATAAATCTGAGGATTGGTGTTTATTCATAGACTCCTCGAAAACAAGTTTGAAAGGAGTGTTACTACATAATGGAAACATATATCCATCCATTCCTTTAGCCCATGCAGTTGGTATGAAGGAAAATTACGAGAATATGAAGCTCTTACTATCCGCTATAAAGTATGACAATTTTTCTTGGCAGATATGTGGGGATTTGAAAGTTATAGCCATCTTACTTGGGTTACAGCTTGGCTATACTAAATTTTGCTGCTTCTTGTGCAAGTGGAATAGCAGAGATAACAGTAATCATTATATTAAAAAGAACTGGCCAAAGAGAGAGTCACTTAATCCAGGACAAGAAAATGTTCTTCACCAACCACTTGTACGTTCTGAAAAAATCTTATTGCCTCCACTACATATTAAACTAGGCTTGATTAAAAATTTTGTGAAAGCAATGGATCGTGATGGCAGTGCATTTCTCTTCCTCAAAAATAAATTTCCAAGGATCAGTGAAGCTAAATTGAAAGAAGGGATATTTGTTGGCCCTCAAATAAAGGAACTGATGAAAGATACGCAGTTTCAGAACAAGTTAAATATGCAAGAAGCAGCTGCATGGCAATCTTTCAAAAATGTTGTCTCAAATTTTCTGGGGAACTTCAGGTCTGATAACTACAGAGAACTTGTCAATGAGATGATTGAGAACTACAAGATAATGGGATGTAATATGTCTTTGAAAATTCACTTTCTGCACTCCCATCTTGATTTCTTCCCTGAAAATCTAGGGGCTGTGAGCGACGAACACGGGGAGCGCTTCCACCAGGACATCGCGGAAATGGAAAGGCGCTATCAGGGTAAATGGTGTCCAAATATGTTAGCAGACTACTGCTGGACACTGAAGAGGGATATTCCTAAAGCGAAGTACAGCCGAAAATCCAATTCACATACATTTTGGGTGAGCAAATATAATTTCAGCTAAGATATAATAAATTGTAATGTATAGACACGAAAAATGTTTTTCATGTGATTACTCGAAAACCCTGGGTGATGGAAAAGTTCCGTAAAACGATTTGAAATCAGCACAAAAAAGTAAGTTAGAAACACACATTTTCTCCCTTGTAACATAAAAAGTTCAAATTTTTTTGGCCAGTGTAATTAAAGCTAGAATTTGTATGTAATTACACAATCCTTCCCTTTGCTTATGAGTGGCTAAAATTTTATAACTGTCCACGAATTAGAAACTTGTTAATCAAATATGAAAATTTACCATTACATATTTTTACGTAATTGCATATGTTTATATATTTTAAAGATTTTTTTATGTAAGACTAAATATTTGGACACATAAAAATAATTTTTGTAAATGGAAAATAATTTAAAATAGTCTATGACATTATTTTACATTACAAACTCAGATACCTGATTATACAATGAAGCTGTTCTTCCAACCTATGGAAAAGGTGCTAAGAGACGGCCAAAGAATAATTATATTTTCTAGATACAATAAATACAGGTAGAGGATGGCACTGAAGACTTGGGTATAGGGTCCCACATTACAATATACATTTTAAACTCTAACGATCTACTCTGTTTATGAATGAAATTGTATAAATATGTAGGAGACACGCAGTGGTATAGTTGGTTAAGGCAATATTCTACAAGCTGCAAGTCGAGGGGCGAAACCCATGGGATCAGCATTTTTAAACTTCTTAACCTTCTGACCCGGGGTCGACTCAGCCTCTAACAAAAATCAATACCATACTCTGTTGTAGGAGTAAAGGCGGCTATCACACAAGGCTCATATCTTGTGCCGAATGTCTAGAAAGAGGAGAGCCTTAACCTCCCAATACCCCTAAGTAGGATCACTTTATAATAGAAACGTGACGATATCCTTCTTATCACGTTGTCAGACATTTAACAGTCCCATTCCTTCAAACCTGGTCTATCTTGAAGCAAATTTAAAAATAAAATTTGTCCAAAAATTAAATTTTAATGCATTTAATATTACATATTTTAAAGAAATTTTATATAGTCTTACATATTTTACATGATATTATTATATAAATATGTACATATTTTGCATGTTAATATTACATACATATCCTAGCCTTACTGATGCTACTCGGTTCTCAGAATGTGAAAGCCGTAAAGATAAGAGGATCTTGATCGAGTGAGCTGTGCTCAGATAACAAATCATGCGTTTAAACAAGAGAGCAGCACTTTACAATTATTGCATTTACATCCAGCGACTATCTTATCGGATTATCAATTGTTTTTTTAATGAGTTGTTCCCTTGACTTCTTCTAGATGGCAGCATTGTAGATTTAATTGACACGAAAACGTATTCATTTCAAGTGATTATTATAAGATGCATAATTTGGAATTTTTTACATTTAATTTTTTTCCGTTCTATTAGCGCAGTTTAACCTCCCGACTTATTGGTACTTTTACGTGCCACATGACATCCGGGCCTTACGGTGACACGACTATTCGTAAGAAGGGGTTTAAACTATGGATAAGGTACATACTTATTTGTCCATACGACACTGAGGGCCTCCCCAAAGGAGTGATCAGCTCAATGTCAAGGCCTCCTCCGAGACAACACAACATTAAGATGAAACACATCGTTCACACGCGCGCGCATTCATACTAAACAAATTTGTATACAAAATACAAAATATTTGACTTAATTGGGACAGATCACATCAGAACAAAAGTAATTATAAAAAAATGAAACTTATGATGATAAAATAATAATCTGATAATATGTAAAACTGTTGTCGTCCGAGTAATATTATATGGGTGCGAAACATGGACTCCTACTTTATGGGAGGAAAGGAGATTACGAGTATTTGAGAATAAAGTTCATAGGAAAATTTTTGGGCCAAAGAGAGATGAACAGACAGGTGAATGGAGAAGACTACTTATTAGTGAGCTACATGACCTCTACAGGAAGTCAGATATGGTAAGAATAGCTGAGGCTTGTAGACTATGATGGGCAGAACATGTGGCACGAATGGGGAATGAAAGAGGTGTATGGAAACTTGAGAAAACCTCAGTATGCAGGCAAATAATGAGATGGGAGAATAATATTAACAATGATTACATTACATTATACGAGGTATGATTGGGAAATATTATCTTAGGGTAAGGATGTATGGGGAGCTTATGTCAGCGTGACCATGAACCTACTGGCTCGATAGTGCCATTTAGTTATTATTTATGCCAATAGTAGTTCCTAAATGTATTCTTTCTATATGGCATAATGTACGAACTGAGATGCATATTCCATGAACAATAAATATAAAGTTCTTCGCTGTGATAATTACATAATGAAAATTAGTTTCTTGTTGTTCTACTTGATTTCTATCAGAAATACAATTGAACATTATAAAAATATTGTAATATGTTTCACTAAACTGTAAACATATCGATAAGATTATTTAAGTTAATAACAGTAACAGTGTTCCAGTAACACTCGGTGATTCCTATAATTATCCCCCATCGAGAATCAGGAAGGACTAGTCACTCGGATCCATTTACTGGACAAAGCAAGCAGCATGATTTGCTGTTCTGACCTCAAATATTAGGAGTTCTTAATTTGCTGTCTTGTTTTCACACCAAATGTATTACATAACTTCATAGCGTTGTTGGATAAATTAACTGTATCTACATTTTTAGCAAAATAATTATCGCCTGTAAAACAAAGATTAAAATTAATCTTTAAAAAATCCAAAGAAAACTGTTATGAATTAGAATTTCGAAATATAGAGAACCTTGGTATAAAATTCACTTCGAAGAATTGCGTTTCCAGAATATTATGTAAACTGAATATAAACTTATTAAGTTATTTAAACGTAAATCAGTAACACTTAGAGTGCAGATTGTAAACATTCCTCAAGAAAACACAACTTGTAACAAATTCACATACAGTTTTTATTTAAATTCATTTGAAAATTTCCTGAAGGAAGAAAAATATTACTTGGGAACTAATTTCAGAGTACAGCAGTAATTTTATATCTTGTGTCACTAGACATCAGTTTACACTGAATAGAATTCATAGGTTGTTCATACAAATGTAGTGCACCACATTCATCTTCACATGGCACGTTTGCTGTAATTGTGATACACAAAATGGCAGGTTTTCTGCAAATGCAATATAGAGATGTAAATAAAAGTCATCACCCACATAAGTAGATGTTATGTTGATCTTGAAGTAGATTTCCGGGCTGTGGGCCGTGGTCTTGAGGCTTGAAGTTCCACAACGTTTTGCCAGAGACTGCGTCCGGCGTTCTCAAGCGTCGTCTTGCGATTACATGTCTCAAGGCCATGGCCTACACCCAGGAAATCTACTTCAAGATCATCATAACAACTCCGGCCGTGAAAGCCTAAGTGAATAGATACGTAGGTACATTGTTTGGCGTAAATTTTACAAAAGAGAAGTTTTGTAGAAATGCAATTAAATATGTAAATTATAAAAATCATCACCCACATGAGTAGATTTTGTTAGGCGTAAAATTGGACGAAGTTGTAGTTAAGGCACATTCCCATCCTTGTATTAACAATAGTTTCATGCGGTTAGTCCAAATAGTCTTATGTCTGAGGTAGAAAATTGTACAGGGTGATTGTCTGCATAGAATATTGAATTCTAATAATGCACCTAATCAATTCAAAATTCTATGAGACATGAAATGACATTAACTTAAATATAAAACTCAAAGACATTATAAATTATATTTTATATTTGTAAAGTTCAGTCGAATCTTACCTTGTTTGCTAGTAACCTGCGGTCGGCATTCCTTAATCACACCTCATTCGACCTTAAATATAATTACATGTTATAAACACGGCATTTCATTCTATTTGAATTATAGAGATAATTACAATAATAAGTATAATAAAACGATTAAAGAATTAAGTACTCACTTCCCTCTTTTTATTCTTTAGTAAAAATAAACTAAAGGAACATTAAATATTACATAAACTAGCGGAAGAATGTAAAAATGGGGACTGAATATAAATTTACATTAAACACAATATATATGTTTGAGAAAGGATGTGGAAGAGCTCATACTTGAAGATAAAATAAAAGTGAAATTTTTAAATATTTTGGGTCAGTAATTATATGTTTATGTTCATGTGAAAGAGATGTACAGAATAAAATTGAAATTGCTAAAAATGAAAATAGGACATTACATGGAATAATTAGGAACAGCGATATTTTAAAGGAAACTAAGAAGAAAATTTATTAGAGTATAATATAGAATATTGTGTCATATGAAAGTGAAACTTGGTCTTTGACGGAAATAAAAAAGAATAACATTAGAACAGTTGAATGTGATTATCTGAGGAGAAGTCTTTAAAAACAAAACAGGATAAAAATAAGAAAAGATTTCCTTTGAAAATAAATTGATGTCAGTACATCTGTTGGTAACAGGATTGAAAATCAAACTCTTAAATTTTACGAGGCATGTACAGAGAATGGAAAATGATGAATAACCAAAAAATATATACAAATGGTCACCCGTTGAAAGAAATAAAAGTGGCAGACAAAGAGGGAAATGGAACACTTACGTGAGAATTATAATGGATGATAGGAATTTCGAAGAAGAAGATTGGAAAGATAGATATGAATGGAAACTGAAGACAGTAAACCTATAAGTGGGGAAAGCCGAAGAAGAAGTAACCTGGTGGTTTCCAATAAAATCATACAAAATTTGAACACTTATTATGAATTTAAAATATAGACCGAACAAAGCACAATGGCCGAAAGTTAGTATTATACGTATTTACACTATAAAAATCCTACAAATTTCGAATAAGTCTTGGAAAAAGAAGAAGCACTTACGTATTAAACGTTGTCCATTCGTACCGTCCATTTATACCCCGAAAGAAGCCGCGTGGCCCACGACAACACTCGGGTTGATCTAGCATTTGTATTTAATGTCCCCCATGATCGTGGGTTTACGCCGCTTGCACTCCCAGGAACACGGATCAATTACCCGACGAATCAGGCGCCTGACTACTTATCTGCCCCGCCCCCATGATGGAGTATGAAGTACAATCGTTTATTCTTGATTCATGAATTCATCCGCAGGTTCACTTAATAAACTGAAAAACAAGAAAGGCAAGCACGTCAGCACAACACTCAGAGGTACAGAAAACATAAACTAATATAACAAGTACTATCTTGATCCACAAGACTCTATTGGACAAAATCTGGAACTTTTCTGAGCCAAGAATTGGCACATACGTACCTTAAATACAACTTCATTCAATATTACGCCAAATAATATATGCTTATGTGGAGTGATGATTTTTTATTTACATCTCTATATATATTATATTATAGTTCAAGATGTTAGAGTGAATCGAGGACCCGAATGTGGAACGGATCATTATATGCTGTCAACTAGGATAATATGCCCTATAAACAGGCAAAAGGTAAATAAAGATAAAAATATAGAAATAGAAAATGAATTAGAAAAATGTAGATATAATCTACATTTTCTACAACATGAGAGTATTAAAAATCTATATGCCCAACGCCTCAATGAAAAATTAAAATTTGATGAAGATTGGAACTCTGTCGTTACTTATGAACATTTGAAAAAAAATATACATGAAGCAGAAGAGAAGGACTTGCTCTGGATAATGATAAACACCATAAAAACCATTGGGTGAATAAGGAAATACTTGATATCATAACAGAAAATAAAAATGCATATAAAAAATATATAAGTTCCAAGAAAGATGAAGATTATCAAAGTTATAACATACTTAAAAGAAAGGTTAAAGCAGAAGTCAGGAAACATAAGAAAGAATTGTGGAATAGGGTATGTGGAGAAATTGAGCATACAGTAGGCTATTCAAAGTCAGCCCAAGCATGGAGGACAATTACAAACATGCGAAATGATAATATGACAAAGAGTTTTAATTTAGTACCAATGAAAACTTTTCAGGAATATTTTAAAATGCTTTTAACAGAAACTAGGAGAGAATTTATAGACTATGCTACACTGGATAATGAAAAGAGTGACTTAATAGAACCTGTAACAGAAGACGAGGTAAGAAACGTGTTGAGAACAGCATAAAATTGAAAAGCGGCAGGTCCATGAGGAATAACCATGGAACTAATTAAATATGGTGGTTAAGGAATTATAAGAATTTTAACTAGACTTTTTAACCAAGTGATAGAAGGAGATCCTATTCCAGATGAGTAGAAGTTATCGTATATTAGTGCAATATACAAAAATAAAGGGACCCAGCAAACTATAGAGGGATCAGTGTTATGGCAGCAATTAGTAGAATGTTAAGTACAATTATTAAAATTAGATTGGAGGAACTAATACAAAATAAAATATCAGAGGAACAAACAGGTTTCACACCAGGTAAATCTTGCCTTGATAATACATTTGTGATAAGGCAGATTATAGAAAAGATGTTGGCGAAAGGAAGAGAAGTGCATATGACACTTATAAACCTGGAAAAGGCATATGACTCTATACCCATCAACAAGCTCTGGGTGCCAATGGAGAAGTTTGGAATACCTAAATCTCTTGTACATTTTATAAAAAGAATGTATGATTGTAAAGCAAGTATTAAGGTTGGAAATAGAGTATCCTCAGAATTTGATATAACAAAAGGATTAAGGCAAGGATGCGGAATGTCACCAACATTCTTCAAGATATATTTAGAAGATGTATTAATGAAATGGAATAAGTCATGTAGGGGAATGGGAATCAACATTAATGGCCATTTACTGCATAATTTATTATTCGCTGATGACCAGATTATAATAGGACAAGATAAAGAAGATATAGAATATATGATCAGGAAAGTTGGTCGATGCATTTGAGGTAGGTGGACTGAAGATAAATTATATTGAAACAGAATATATGGTAATCGGAGGAAATTCAGAAGACCTACAAATAAATAATATGATAATTAAATGTGTTGAAGAACTTAAATATATTTGGTCTATAATAGATAAATCTGGTACTTGTGAAAAATATATTATTAACAGAGTAAATTGTGCAAGGGAGGCGATTAGATCCTTGAATGGTCTTTTATGGAATATAAATTTGACCAGAATAACAAAAAAGAGATTATACAGACAATAATAGAAAGTATACTTACATATGGATCAGAAAGTTGGACCTTAAATGACAGGATGCAGAAAAGAATCTTGGCGACAGAAATGGATGGAGTACGGAGAAATATGAGAATATCCAGGCTACAACATATTCGAAATACATATATCAGACAAGAAATGGATGCAGAAGAAACTGTTGTCGATAGTATAACAAAGAAAGCTCTACAGTGGTATGGACATGTACAACGGATGTCGGAAGACCAGTGTCCTAAGCAGGTGTTGCATTGGATAGTATCAGGCAGAAGGAGAAGGGGAAGAAGTAGACGAGCATGGTATGAGGGATATATGATGCCATGATGAGAGAGGGTATGGAAGATGGTCAATGGGAAGATAGGAATCTCTGGAAAGCAGGAATCAAGGGCAAACTGCTGTAAAGTGGAAAGCCTGTATTAAGTAAGTAATATTATATTTCCAAAAAAAAACTCCCATTTTTAAGTATGACAATATGAATGTGTTGTACTACTCTCCTAAAGGTAAAAGATTCCAAGTGACAGAAATGTAGCGTAATTAGTAGCTGCACACAGAATTATTTCCCATGTATTTTTTTTGCTCAAGAAATTTTCAATTAAATATAGATACAACATGCATATGACTTTCGCACTTTGAAACTTTCACACTTTGAGACTTTCACAGTTTGAGACTTTCACACTTTGAGACTTTCACACTTTGAGACTTTCACACTTTGAGACTTTCACACTTTGAGACTTTCACACTTTGAGACTTTCACAATTTGAGACTTTCACACTTTGAAACTTTCGCACTTTGAAATTTTCACACTTTGAGACTTTCACACTTTGAAACTTTCACACTTTGAGACTTTCACACTTTGAGACTTTCACACTTTGAGACTTTCACACTTTGAGACTTTCACATTTTGATATTTCAAGATTCCCAATGAAGACAGTGGAGGGACACGTAATAATGAGAACAAAAGGATTGAACGCTCCATGGGGTGGAAGGATGGAAAGACGAATGGAGAAGGAAAATAAAACTTTAAGAACAGGAAATTTTTTAACGATTATAAATCTCTAAATAAATCTATAATATTAATATTTTGGTCTAAATTATTGTAACCTATCTATGATTAGTCTATGTAGCCTAATTTTTTAAAAGCTTCTCGCAAATAAGTTTTTTTTTGTTAAAATCATTGAGTAGCTAATATTGAATGCAGG
>JASPKZ010003520.1:0-23548 GCA_030220185.1 Diploptera punctata
CCTATTCTTAGCTAAACTTTCCAATCATTCCCTGTATAATCTACTTCACTCAAATCATAGTTAATGTTATTCTCCCACCTCATTCTTAGTCTACCAACTGGGCGATTTCACTCCGGCTTTCCTACAAGAAACTTCCATGCAAGTCTTTCATTCCCCATACGTGCAACATGTCCTGCCCATAGCAGTCTACGAGACTTAACTGTTCTTATTATATCTAGCTTCCTATAAAGACCATGTAGTTCATTGTTATGAAGTCTTCTCCATTCACCTGTCTGTTCATTTCTCTTTGGTCCAAAAATTTTCCTAAGTAGTTTATTCTCAAATACTTGTAATCTCCTTCCCTCCTTTAAAGTAAGAGTCCATGTTTCGCACCAATATAATATAGCTGGTAGAATAATAGTTTTATATATTTTCAGTTTAACGTTTTTTTTAAAGGAGTTGGGACATCAAGAGTCTCTGCAATGCATAATAGCACGCATTTCCAGAATTGAGCGTATGTTTAATATCTTTGTGCATCTCATTCCTATTTGTGATTATTGTTCCTAGGTATTTGAATTCAGCCACTTCCTCACAATTTCCCTCATTTGTCATTAGCTGTCCATTTCCATTATATAATGTATTTCTACGAGTGACCATATATTTAGTTTTATTGATATTAACTTCCAGTCCTAATTTCTTAGTGTTACTCAATAGTGTGTGCGTATTGTTCTGTAGTATCTCCTCGCTATCGGCCAATAGTACTACATCATCAGCATAAACTAATAGCTTATTAATACCATTGAATTGTAAGTCTTCCTCATTCTCTAAAGATTTAATGGCATGCTCTAGTACAAAATTAAATAGTAGAGGAGATAGTGCCTCTCCTTGCTTCAACCCATTCTTGATTTCAAAAGTGTCCGAAAACTGTTTGCCTACACGCACCCTACTCTTGTGGCATTTGGACACGTTCGTATAAGACTAAATTTTTTAGGAATCCCGAACTCCAACAGGATACTGTATAACTTCTCTCTCTTAATTGAATAAAATGCTTTTTTGAAGTCTACATACAGTTGATGTACAGTACCGTTATATTCCCATTTCGTTTCTAAAATCTGTCATATAATAAAAATCTGAGCTGTTGTAGACCTGTTTCTTCTAAATCCACATTGATGATCTCCTAGAATGTAATCAATATTGGGAGTAAGTCTGCCTGATAATATATTTGTTAGAATTTTGTACGAAGTTGAAAGTAGTAGTAGTAGTAGTAGTAGTAGAAGGACTTTATTAGACAAGAAGTAAGATATTTACAATATTATTTACAAATAGGCCTATGGGTCGCACGGGCAGTAAGCCGCACGAGCTGTTGACAGTCCGTTACAATAAAGTAATAATTGGTAATAGTATAAAGAAGAACAAAAAATGAAAACAATAACATTACAATTACATCAAGAAAACACAATAATATTACAATTACATAATAATACAATAGCATTATACATTAATTAAGTTATGTATAATTATTAAGAATTAATGGTATAACATTTTGATAACATATATTTATTCATGAATGAGTTTTGTTCTTATTTTCCGCATTTTGTCCAGAAATTTACCCACGTTTATGCAATTTTCTGCATTTATCAATAACTCGTAGCATGCCAATCTTTCACGATTAGAATTTAGAAATCTTTCCGGTATTAACTGATGTCTCCAATATTCTAAATCGTTACATTTTCCTAATATATGTGTCTCGTCTTCAAAGTCCCGCACTTTGGACATATTCGCATATCGTGATCGTCGCTAATTTTTAGAAATTACCATGCCCCTAGCCTAAACCAAGCAAGCCCTGATCTCTCTTTAAATCCTAGGTTGGGGATATATATATTTTTTTTCCAAACATGTTTTACGGTCTCTTTGTAAACACAGTGAGCGTTTTCCCGTACATCCGGCGAAAATATATTCTTGGTTTATATATAAGTACCTCCTCCTTATATTTCTCCACACATTCTTGTGATTTTCAGTCCCTTTTTCCCATATCCAACCCATCCCAATCTTTTGGAGTTCTCCTACCCTCGTCTGCCCAACATTTAACATCTATATGTTGAAAGTAATGAGATGCTCCTGTAGTTGTTGCAATCAGTTTTATTTCGTCGCTTATAAATTGGTGCGATAATTGATTCCTTCCATTCATCTCGAAGAGCTTCTTTTTCCTAATTCATACTAAGCAACCAGCGTATCTTCTCCATCAATTTTTCTCCCCCCGATTTTATAAGTTCTGCTGGGATCTCATCTGAACCTGATGCTTTATACATCTTCAATTTTTCAATCGAAAATGCATATTTTACCGATTAAAATTATAAATATGTATTTTAAGAGACTCCTACGTAGACATGTGCTGGATATTGCATGCTTTTGTTTTCTTTATTTAAATAGTTACATACGGAACTATATTTTCTTGCTCACTCAAACCTAAAATCTTGAATCAACCAATGAAAATGCAGTCACACATCTGCTCTGTTTACACCACAACTGGAACGTAGCTCGGAATTAGTATAGATGTTAAAGGTATATCTCTCATGATAAATGATATAATATTGAATTCAAACCTTTGCAATCAAAATATTATTAGGAAATGCGTTTCTCTGTTATTGTAGTGTTAAATACAATTATGTATGTATGGTGACCAGCCCTATGGGCTAGTGGTCAGAGGTTCTGATTGCAGTTCATGAGGTTCCGAGTTGAATTCCCGGTCGGAGCACTGGAATTTTTTCCAATGGTCGCTCATGGTCTGGATTTGAACTAAGTTTAGGTTTGAGGACTGTCCTTGTGATTTATTATTATTAGTCACCCAATACGTCATCGGGGAATCTTAACTCTGTCTTCTAGTTAGCCCTTTGCTTAAGATATAGTATCCACAATGTATTTTATTGATGTCGAGAAAGTAAGAGAAATCTAAGATCTGTTTACTAAAACGTAAATTCAAAATAGGACACAACTAGGATAATTAGCGTCCAATTCAAATCCAGGCGTCAATGGGCTGAGACAGAGGACTCTGTATTTTAATTTATTTTTGAGGTTTTAGGATGTTTTAGAGCTGTACGTCTATAATACCGGATCCATGGCCCATTTGCTTTTCCAAGAATGACGTATTCAGGAATTTTATGTCTCTAAAAATCCATTCACCTAAGCCAGAATTTCACTTGCGAAACTCGAAATCTGAGACGACTATGATAATCACTAGTCAGATAGGACCGACCTGTTGATCTAAACATCGCCTTTTCAAGGTGTTTAAAAAATATTGTATTTTTTTAATAAAAATAATCGACTTATTCTTTGGTAAGGAAATAACCGGCCATAACAGGCACATTAAAACTCGTCTTTCAAGGCGAATTGGTTAATACTGGGTGCGGCAGAAACAGTGACTCATTTTAAATTGTCCGTCATTATTGGATACGGCTTTCTAGAGAGTTGATATTGATACCAATGCGTAGTGTAGTTCAAAGCATTGCCAGTCGTTATAGAGCGTTGATCAAACGTACACCGTGCGTTTGCGGTAGAAACGTTTTTGAAATGTGGTGTCAGTGTCGTATGGACACGGCATTTGTTCGGATAATATTTTAACATTGGTTGGAATGATCAAGTTCCGTCTCGAATGTCGATTACGAGATGGGTTCAGCAGTTGAGACAACAAACAATAAGCCTTACGCAGAATGTTTGCAAGGCATCTTGTTTCCCGCTTTGGCAATGTCAACTGGCCACCCTCTTCGCCAGATATATCGGCTTGTGATTTTTTTATGTGGGGATTCCTAAATTCCAAAGTGCATGCTAACAAGCCAACAGCTGTTGAAGACTTGAAAAATAACGTTCACGCCGAAATCGAGGACTTAACAGGCAACACTCCTCATAATGTTATAGAGAATGTTCGTGTTCGTGCGGAACATTGCATCGCCAACAATGGGAGACATCTGAAGGAAATAATTTAAAAAAATAAGTGTAATTAATGGTAGGATGTGTTATTTACACTAGTAATGTGTAGTTGTATTTCTTCATGACAAAATAACATGTTTAAAATGGGTGTTTGTTTCTACCGCACCCTGTATAAGTGGGCTACAGTTCTATCATGTCAGGAGAAAATACCAAAAATGTCGTAAAGACAAGCCATTGACATTTGTAAAAAAAGAGCACTATATGGTTAATAATTTATAAAGATGTTTGTGAAAAAATGACGTATATAAGTTCAATCAATATTAATTAATCTGCGTTGAAAATTATAAGAAGGAGAGTATTTCTTATGACACGTTATTTTCCCCTGTGTACAGAACTTGTAGAAACCGGATCTCGCGTCTCTGAAGAAATAGCTGTAGCATTCACGCTCATGTCTCGTGAGGATTCTGTTTCAATTCAATTTTTCAAACAATCGATATTATTAATGAAGTATAAATCGACATCAAGAGCTCGTATAAAATGTTATAACTAAAAACCTGTTATAAAATTATTAGTTACGCTAGGAATTGTGCTCCTCTTGATAAAAGTCACAAATTGCATGGAATGTTACAGTATGTTTCATAAAAACTGTAGAATTTCTTTTTAAAGTAAGTAAGTAATTATATTTCAAATGTCGGGTGTGAAGAAGTGTTAAAAATTACCTGGTAATAATGAAGTCATTTTCGATATTATTAATGTTATTATGATTATTATTATTATAATATTAATAAAACTAAATATACGGTCACACATATGAATATATTACACAGGGCTATTCAGAAATAAGGAACAGACTTCAAACATTTATTTCTTCCACACTAAAAAAAATATAAACACAATTCGAACGTTTGTGGAAAGAGAAAAGTTCAAATTTCAGTTTTTTTATGCATTCAATGTGAATCAGCTGGTCTCTAGTTATCACAGCTTCAACAAATCGATGTCGCAGATATTCAAGAGTGTGAGACATAGGAGGGATAAAAACACGGTCTTTTACGTAACTCCCCTGATAAAAATCACACAGGGTTAGGTCGGGTGACCTGGGAGGCCACCGATAATGAAGTTGATCTTCTGCTCCTCCTCTTCCAATCCAACGTCCTGTTGTGCCGTCATTTTAATACAAACAATCAACATGACAAGCAACAGCGCCAATGAGGCCGTGATCAGTATTTCAAAGTTTTCTCTTTCTAGGAGCATTGGAATTGCGTTTCTATTTTTTTTTGTAGTTCGGAAGATGTCTGTTTCTTCTTTCTCAATAGCCCTACAAAATGGTATAATAAACAGTAATAGATAGTTAATAACACTGAGCAACAAAAGAGTAACTTTTTGTTTGTCTCGAAAAGAAAAATATGGGATTCTGATACTATTTTTTTGTCCTGAAATCAAATATGATATCGGGTTTTCTCCATCACGCATGGTTTCCGAGAAACAGGAATTTATAATTTCAAATATTTATATTTTCTACATTCGTAAGTACACAATATTCGAACATTCGGACTCACCTAGAAATTAAGAAATGACGATTTGCTGCTATATTTCGCCTGTGGAGCATCCCTGTTGATGGTCCAACAAAAATCGGCCAGCATATTAGGTTTCCATTTGCCTTGATATCTCTTTTCCATTGCTGAAATATATGAGTTAGCTCATTTTGTTTTATTTTACAATGGACAAATGGACGAAAAAACGTTTGTTAAAAACGTAATTATATAAATCCATTAATTGAAATTGAAATAAAAAACTGTGGGTGATGGCGAAATTCCTAATACATTTTTGAAAACACGATGAAAAACTGCATTAAGTTCAAACTATTGGTACTCATGAGACAAAAATCATGTTGACCAGTGTAACATACGAGGGAAATATTGAGAAAGATACCTTGGAACAATAATTACAAATATGAATGAGTTGCACAAATAAAGTAAACAAGGGTTAATTCATGAAATGTATGTACAGTCGTTACGTTTTGAGACTGAGCGCATAGTGGCGCTGTGATGCACTATAGCGCATAGGTGGCGCCGTGGTATGGTACCTTGTCGCTCGTCCCAGCAAGAGACAGTTGAGTGCATTCCCTGCTACCAGAACTACGGTCTTTGTTATGACTGTGATTTGAATGCGCATGTCGGAACTCGAGATGTCACAGATAGAGTAACATCAAGTTCTGTAAGAAATTATTCATGACCGCTGCCAAACGTTTAAAATGATGCATTGAGTTTACGGTGAGTACGCATTGAGTCGCAGTGTTGTGTGTAGGTGGCACCGACGTTTTGTGCCAGGAAGCCAGATATAATAAGAACAGTTAAGTCTCGTAGACTACGATGGGCAGGACATGTTGCACGTATGGGGAATGAAAGACTTGCATGGAAGCCCTTGCAGGAAAGCGAGGGAACACGCCCAGTTGGTAGACCATAAATGAGGTGGGAGAATAACATTAACTGTGATATGAGGGATGTAGATTGTACAGGGAATGACTGCAAAGCATTAGCTCAAGATAGGGATGTATGGAGAGCTTATGTCCGCGCGGACATGATCCTACGGGTTCGATAGTGCCAGTGAGTAAGTAAGTAATAATACAGAGTACCGGTTTCGTCGGAAAGTCATCAAATTCTTCGGCATATATTTATGGCACTTAAAAGAACTTCACGTTTGAACAAATATAACTCCGAGTATAGTATGTTGATCCTTTCCCGCTCAGATTTGAATTGTGCTCTAATGTTAAAGACCGTCGTTAAATAGAAACATCATAATAACTCTGAATGAATATTTTACCCGACTATACACAGTCTAGCCTCTTTTGTCGGAATATTTCTGGAGTGGGTTCTAACATCCAAACTAGTATTTATTTAAGGTTATATCCCGTAGGAAGCTGCCACACCCTTCATTCCTTAGTAAAGCTGCAAATCATAGTACGAAAATGCTATGATTGCAGTGAAAGACCTGCCGTCGGGCAGAATTACTATAGAATAGAATATCCCGTAGAATATTATCTTCTCTACGGCTAACATTTTCCTGCTGCCCATTGATATCTCTTCTGCTATCTTTCGTTGGAAATTTTATCTTCCGGCATTGATGCAGTTTCACACGTTATTGGAGATTAATTAATTATTTTGTTTCTTGCCCGAGGTTTGTCCAGTAAAGGTAGCCCTACCACGGTACTTCTGATTTACTTGAAACACTCCCACTATCGTCAAGGTCATGGAACCGCTGATGGTCGTCGATATTTTTTTATTAAACAGTTGCTCTTTCAAGTTAACTTTGGGTATGATATGCGTTTGTTGCATTGTGTTGTTCTTTGCTATCTTCATGATGTACCGGAGTCACAACTAAACACTCAGCTGGGCAGGTTATCATGTACCTATTTAATGTTTACTTTTAGTTCACATTTATTTTCATGCGCTCAGCGCAAAAATATGGAAGTCCATTTGTGGTGCACAAAAATAAAAAAAAAGTTGTAGGGTAAAATAAACAAAAAAAGAGGATGAATTAGTGTTTTGAATAAGACTACCAACATCAGGAAAATTTCATTAAAGTATTCTGAAAAAAAAAACAGTCGGAAACACGTTGCGTAATTTGCGTAACGAAACAGCCAGAATACTTCGACGCGCCCAACCACCAAAAAGCAATTTAATGAAGAAGGAGAAAATAGCACTACGAACTTTAAATAATGACCAGGATATCATAATTTTATCAGCCGATAAGGGAAACTCAACAGTTGTAATGAATGTCCAGGAGTATAAGGAGAAGATATTAGAACTACTGACACCAGACACATATAGAACCATCAACCGTGACCCTACAACCAGTATTGTTCGAAAAACAAATAACCTGATTAAACAATCTTCCTTACCAGAAGAAACAAAAAAGTTACGTGTCTCCGAAGCTCAACCACCACGACTCTACGGTCTTCCCAAGGTACACAAGAATGGCATTCCACTCCGGCCAATTGTTAGTGCCATTGGCTCTCCGACCTACACACTCGCAAAGCACCTTACTGCACTTCTTAAACCATTCATTGGAAAATCGGACAGCTACATCAGAGACTCGACGCACTTCATTGAGAAACTGCGAAACATAAAAATAACATCTAACGATATACTGGTCAGCTTCGATGTAGTTTCCCTGTTTTACTATGGTGCCTATCAACGAAACCATGACCTACATTGGACAGATCTTCACAGAAGACATCACTAAGTTATTCAGACATGTATTAACAACAACATACTTCCAATGGGACAACAGCTATTACGAACCAGATCGACGTAAAGTAGGCCCAGTCTCCTCCCCGCACCAGAGAGATCGACGAGGTAGCAATGGGTAATCCGCTAAGTCCGGTAATAGCGAATTTTTTCATGGAGAAATTCGAAGAGGAAGCATTAAAAACAGCTCCAAGTTCCCCTGAATTATTGGTTTCGTTATGTGGATGACACGTTTGTAGTTTGGAGACACGGTAACGAGGAATTAGAGCGATTCCTACAACATCTCAATGGCCGAAACAGCAAAATACAGTTCACCATAGAAAAAGAAAATAACGGTAATCTCCCGTTCCTGGATATTCAGATAATAAGAAAAGACAACGAAGAAATTCAACATACAGTCTACAGAAAACCCACACACACGGACCGGTATCTACACAAGAATTCCAATCACCACCCTAGACTAAAACGAGGCGTCATAAAGACACTATTTGACAGAGCGAAGAAGATATGCCAACCAAAATATCTTAACCAGGAGCAGCACCATCTTGTCGACTGTTTCAAGAAGAATGGATATACAGCCAAGGAAATAAAACAATCAATAAATCCACGTAAACAACAACGCAAAACGGATAATACATCAAAAGTCAGCACAGCTTTCTTACCATATATACAACGGGTCACAGATCGGATCGGCAAAGTACTAAAACAACACAATATTAGAACAATTTATAGACCTACAAGAAAAATAGAAAACTGCCTTCGCTCATCAAAGGGTCCTCGACCATCACTCTCCACTTGCGGTGTATACCGGCTTCCGTGTTCTTGTGGAAGATCTTACATAGGAACCACAAAAAGAAGCATAGCCACCCGTTTGACTGAACATAGAAGAAACTGCAGACTAGGACAAATAGAAAAGTCGGCCGTAGCAGAACACGTTATTACTGAAAACGGACATCAGATTCTCTACGAAGAAACACAAGTTTTAGCCACAACTCCACATTATTTCCCAAGATTATACAGAGAGGCCATAGAAATTTATAAACACAAGGACAATTTCAATAGAAAAGATGAAGGAATAAAACTAGCCAAAGCCTGGTATCACATATTAGACAATAGAAAGTCAAAACCTACCAAGAACAAGGAGAGAGTTCCGAACCAATCAGAAGCCAGTATGATCCAAACAGCTGCGACTCACGTGACGTCAGCACTAGTATAAATAAGAGCGTCCAGATTTCTGCTGTTCATTCGCAGTCGAGTCGACGACAGGGAAACAACAGCTTGAAGCGCTCGCCACTGAAGATGTCCTCCGCAGTTGAGGGAGAAACGTCTGGAAGAAACGCCAGTTATAGACCACGGCCACAGAGCCCGGAATCTTTTACTATCATTAAGTTGATCTACCGAAATAACTAACTTATGTAGTGTGTAGTCTGTGAACACCAAAGAGAGATGAAGAGACAGGTGAATGGAGAAGACTACTTAACAATGAGCTACATGATCTTTATAGGAAGCCAGATATAATAAGAACAGTTAAGTCTCGTAGACTGCGATGGGCAGGACATGTTGCGCGTATGGGGAATGAAAGACGTGCATGGAAACTTCTTGTAGGAAAGCCAGAAGGAAAACGCCCATTTGGTAGAACAAGAATGAGGTGGGAGAACAACATTAACTATGATTTGAGGGAAGTAGATTATACAGGGAATGATTGGAAAGCATTAGCTCAGGATAGGGATGTATGGAGAGCTTATGTCCGCGCGGCCATGAATCTATGGGTTCGATAGTGCCAGTGAGGAATTAAGTAAGTAGTCTGAGAACAAAGGAATGCCATGTATTAACTTGCAAAAGATAGAGAATTATCAAAGGAGAAAAATCGATATTATAAATAAGTAGATAATAAACAATAAGCGGAACAAATTAAATTCATGTGGAAATTTCCATAATTAATACAGGAATCGAAAAAGAAACGACCTAATGTATTGTGTCTTGGCACAGGTCCACAAAACTCTATGGAGAAGGAATTTTCTCATGGAATATAGGTCAGTAGGAGATCGGTGCCCATAGAGAAACGCCCAGTTGGTAGACCAAGAATGAGGTGAGAGAATAACATCCATGATTTAACGGAAGTACATTATACAGTGGATGACTGGAAGACATTAGCTCAGGATAGGGATGTATGGAGAGCTTATGCCCGACCTACGGGTTCGATAGAGGCATTGAGTTAGAAGTTAGTTAAGAGATCGGTGTCCACCCAGGATCGCGATGAATTTGCGCAGCTCTAATAAATAGCGACTATAAGTATCTGGAGACATCCTGTGGGATCACCTTCCTCTACAAGACGTCAGCCAATTAATAGATCAATTGTCTTGCAGCCTCTCGCGGTATCAAGTTTTGTTTATATTAAGGTACGGGGATAATTACTATTAAAACAGAATGAAAGAAAATGTTATCCATAAGAATGGAAAACAGAATGTTTGCAATTTTAGAGTTAAATTTGTTTTGATTTTCAGTGAATTTAGCTTTATATAGTGTGTCACATGATTAATCAATACACATTTGAGGGACAGGAAAAGTACCAGGTTAGTCACTTTATTGTCGAAATAGAGTGTGAGTTTCTCAATGCAAAGTACTAACTATATTGTACAAGTGCGAAACTGACTTAGGCTTTCACGGCCGGGGTTATTATGATGATCTTGTAAAATATTTGAGGATACTGGACGCAGTCTCTGGCGAAACGTTGGGTAACTACAAGCCTCTAAGACCACGGTAAACAGCCCGGAAATCTTTTACAAGATCATCTTAAAATAAACTGTTTAATCATGGGTTTATTTTCCTACCTAATTTGGCACATTTAAAAAAGGTAGGTACGTTGTATAAATGGGGAGGTTAGATGCAGTATTGAGAAAACAGTTTTAAAGTTGAAGTTGTGTAACAAATTCATAGGTAATTCAAAATGATAACTTCGGGTGATGCGTGTTTTCCCCCAGATAAGTCTAAAAAGACATCAACGCTTTACACACCCATTTTTTCAAGAGAATAATAAATGACATATACCCCTTTGTATGCAATCCCCTCAATTAAAAGACAATTATTTAGTGACTTTGCTAGATTCTTCCTCGTGCCCTTCATTTAAAGATGATAACTATGCACCTCATAGAGGATGCTCTATGTATACATTTTCACTATATATATAGATAGATGAATTCAATCTGTAAAATATTAATATATTTTAAAATTCGATTTGTAAAAATATTTTGCATTTTCACATTTAGTGACGTTGCTTCGTTACGTTACAGTTATTACGTCAACATTATTGTTATCGCTTACCAAGAAAGGACATTTTTACAATTTTTTTTGCACGATAATGCGTTCTGTCGTCCTTACAGGAATAGCGACCATGATTGAAACTTCAGTTTCCTAAATTTCGGGGTTGCCAACCAATACGTAACTATACTGTAATATTACAAATTAGATACCTAGGGCGGGAAGTAAACCCATCTGCCCTTTTCGTATACTAAGTACAATGTATATACAAAAATATATATATCCAAAATGTAGTGTTAATATACATTATACGAAACAAATCACTGCATTTTAAATGAACTGAACTTTATTTGAAACAATATACAACAATAAATTGGTACTTGTACCCATTTTCACTCTAATTGGTGTCACGGCCTGCTGTAGTCTCAAATAAATTATTTTCGGCATTTACCGTAATTGCATTGGTCAGACTGCTAACGTCAGTCAGTTGTTTATAATGAACGCAAATATTTCCAACGAAGATGTTATTTTACTATAATTATCACATTTTTGTACATATACATACTGTACAAAGACGACCTGTCGGTACTTTGGAACATATACGCACTTTACAAGGTCACGGAGTTCTTCGGCGAGTGAGGAATCAGTTCAATAATCTTAATTAATAGTGGGTAAAATTAATCAGTAAAAATTATTTAAATTTGTTTAAAATTATACAACATATATACAAAATAAATTATGGTTATTCATGATTTGTTTTCACTCCAGTCCGATGCATTCAAATAAGCTGGCATTTAAAAAGTTAAGTTCGCCAATTAAGGGGTTAACCTCTCCCTATTTACACACTACTTTTCGGTCTCTTGTGTCACCCAGACACAACATGTCGGTAGAGCTTGTTAATTTATGAAAGATAACTACAGGGTGCGTCATAAGTCAATTAACCACTGCACAGGGTTACAAGGGAAAAATCAGATTGGTTGAAACAGGGGTTTGAATACGGGACCTTGATAATATAATCTGAAACACTACTGCGCAAGGTGATTTTGGAGGATACAAACCACAAAACCTGCATCATTTACGGGATTTGATTGAACAGGAATTTGAAAACACTTTTGTTAATAATGGGAAATTGTGTAAATCAGTATTAAAACGACGTCATAAATGCTTAAATAACAATGGAGGTCACTTTGAACAATTTCGGTAGTTGGTTTTTGTATAGATGTTTGTGAGCTACAGAAAATAATATATTTTGCATTTTCGGTTAACTGACTTATGCTGCACCCTGTGTATTTGGAAAATTTTCGAGCAGCAGAAATTGTAGAACAAGTGATGAAATGAATAAAAAAGTTTAAAATATATATCCAACGGGCCCGGGTCCGATCCCCGGTCGGGACAAGTTTCTTGAGTGAAGGTTTCTCGGAGTTTTTCCTCACCTATAAGACAAATGTCAGGGAACTTTAAGGCAAACATTATACGGCCGTCACAATCATCGTCATTGATATTCGCCTTAGATTATGTTTAGGATTAAGGACTCTCGTGGCGCAGCACTATCATCATCATCATCGCCCATCATAACACTAGCACAGTCGTAACCCCTCCTTCCGGGCGCCCCAACCTCATAAACGGGTTACAATTACTCCAGTGCCAAAAGAGAACACCGGAAATGTCAAAATGACAACCTGAGGTTTTGAATAAATAAAATGCATAAGAGCACAAATATATAATTTGGTTTGTCCATTTATGCAGAATGTGTGATGAAATACTTTTATTGTTAAAAAACATTCCCAGTGAAACCTTTAACAACTAGGCTCCAAGTCACACCGAACATTAGATGTTACAAGACTGAATAATCTTTATTTTTATATATAATTCTTCTGTACGTGTGTTTGTCACTCAACTCCTCTTAAACAACTTGTCCGATTTTGGTGAAAATTGTCGTGTGTGTTTGATGGGGTCACTCGATGGTTCAGATTCACAATTAAACCCTCTGAAACCTTTAGGTGCAGAAGTTCACTTGAAGTAAAAATTTAAATGTCGCTCTAGCGGTCACAATTTTCCATGTTTCACAACGAAACACAGTATATCCTATTAAAATAAACCGAGGTAGATATAAAAAATGAGCGAAATTCGACAATTAGAAGCGGGTGTTTACCTGAAAGTCATTGTTTGGTTCGTCTCAGCGTATACCATACAATTTAGTTAATGTATAATATTTCATCTATTTGGGCGTAGCAACGCACCCCGGGTATTAGCTAGCAGTCTGTATATGTTTGTGACTTCTAAACCCCTCAACAGAACTTCATGAAAATTTGTACATACATGTTTTCAAGTACGCCGAGCGTTTAGCCGCTTTCTTCCCAGCCATTTATTTGTCCTCGCTGCTTCTCCACGCATCCCTGCCCAACGCCCTGCTCCTTCCCCGAGCTTCCTCTACTCAGTACATCCATCTCAACTTCGGACTTCCTCCATCTGGCCTCAGTAGTGTAAAGCTTCCTCTGGTATTCTCCTCCTCCATTGCCACGATATGACCCAGGTATCTCAGTCTGTAGCCGCTACCTGTTATGCTCTAAAACCTGGAGATGTAGGAGTTCACCAGAAACGAAAATTAAAAAACTGCTGTGCGGTCACAATTTTGGATGTTTCACAACGAAACTCAGTATATGCTATTAAAATAAACCGAGGCACGTAAAAACACAGCGAAATCCCACCATTTTAACGCCTCTGAATGCTGTTGATATGTGAGATTTTAAAAACAGCCTTTTATAAAGTTTTGCCAACAACTTTGTGGAAATGAACGTCAATATAGTGCGCATTTGTTCTGTTATCTCTGAATTTTATGATATCTCATTCCAACTTTATGATACAGCGTGTGGGTAAAGTCCCACTTTTTCTAACCAGTTAGCTGAAACGATCCTCCTTCGGATCCTGACTACAGCCTGGCAGTGCAATGTGTATAATGCATTTTTCCCTCTCCCCAATGAAAGGAATTTCATTTACATTTATATTGCGCAGGCGCCAGTAGAATAATATTAAACCTGATTTGAAGAAGGAATGAGATGAAACACAAGCTCAGTTCTGGAAATGCGTGCTGTTATGTATTACAGAGACACTTGAC
The DNA here is from genome assembly GCA_030220185.1 of Diploptera punctata. Classification (NCBI taxonomy): domain Eukaryota; kingdom Metazoa; phylum Arthropoda; class Insecta; order Blattodea; family Blaberidae; genus Diploptera; species Diploptera punctata. The sequence goes on from JASPKZ010003520.1 coordinate 14,524, forward strand.
GTCTCAACTCCTTTCGAAAAATATTAAATTAAAAACATATAAAACTGCCATTCTATCAGTTATATTATATGGATGTGAAACATGGACTTTTGCTTTAAGAGAGGAAAGGAGATTACGAGTATTTGAGAATAAAGTTCTTAGGAAAATTTTTGGACCAAAGAGATGAAGAGACAGGTGAATGGAGAAGATTATATAACAGTGAATTACATGGTCTTTATAGGAAGAGATATACAATGAGAACAGTTAAGTCTCGTAGACTATGGTGGACAGGGCATGTGGCACGAATGGGGAATGAAAGATCTGCATGGAAGCTTCTTGTAGGAAAACGCCCAGTTGATAGACTAAGAATGAGGTCGGAGAATAACATTAACCATGATTTGAGCGAAGTAGATTATACAGGGAATGATTGAAAAAAAACATTAGCTTGGGATAGGGATGCATGGAGAGGTTATGTCCGTATGACAATGAACCTATGGGTTTTGATAGTACCAATGAGTTAGTCAGTTAGGTCATATTTAAAGAGAAAAAATATACGCTCAGACCTGGACTTGAACCCGTATGATTTTTCTCTTTAAATATGATTTCCATCATTGAGATGTATGAAATGGATAACAAAAACATAGTAAGTTTGGTATTTGAATTCAGCCACTTCTTCACAATTTTCCTCATTTAACATTAACTGTCCATTTCCATTATCTAATGTATTTATGTGTGTGACTATATATTTAGTTTTGTTGATCAGCCATCATCCTCTTAGCGTGTCCTCCTTTCAGAACAAATACACATCCAACCGTCTCTATCTTCCCATGCTCTGATTCTTTGTAGTTCTTCCCAGTCGTATCCTCTCTCTTGTAGACTTTTCTTTTCTTCTCTTGGTTAATCCATCTTTCCCTTGGCCTACCTCCTGTATCTTGAGAGTTAACAGTCTTTCTGGTATTCTTTCCTTTTCCATTCTTTTTAAATGTCCAAATTATTGTAATCTGTCATTTGACTATGTATATTGTTAATGTTTCTACACTTAATGCTTCGCTGATTGTGTCATTCCTTTTTCTATCTCTCCTTGTTTTATGTACAATTACACGTAAGAATTTCATTTCTGTAGCTCGGATTCTACTCAAGTCTCAGCTGCATGTGATATCACCTGGTGTTAGCAAATGAGTAGGATGAAAAATGAACAAGAGGTGAAGAAACAAGTTATATAAGCCAAAGAGACTGTAATGCGAACCCAGGACCTTTGGCTTTCTGGGCCAATGGGCGCGGGTCCACGTATGAGCTACCGGGGCGAGTTTCCCCTCTAAACGCAAATTTTTCTCTTATATACATTATAAATTTCCAGTACCAAATGCTATGAAACCTTTGCTTCTAAGACTTTGCAAATTACGCCATCTTTATTAAGAAGACATTTATTTGGGGGAATTTGTATATTACAATACAAGGCCAGTTGTGGTTTTTCCATTGTTTTTCCAGTTTTATTGAGGTTCTCCACTAAATTATTGAAATTAAGTAGAGATGGTTTTCTAATAATTTCCTCAAATGTGTTTTTTTTGCAACTTTGATCCCAACAAAAGTTAAGGAGTTACTTAGTATATACAAGTTGACAATGGTGAGGAATGAACTGTTTTGAATTTTCAGAATCAATGTCCACAAAGCCTCATCTAGAAAAAAAAACAAGACAGATCAAGATGCTGCAGAAATGCTGATTGGAGACAGTGACCTTGCAACAAAAGAGCAATGGCCTTTGATCAGAGTCCTGCGAGGACATGTCGAGGACGTCTGGATCAGTCGACAACTCTGCCATCTTGTGGGATGTTCATAAAGGTAACACAGTCCTGTTTTACAAATACAATTTAAAGTGAAATGTTATAACACAGCTGAAGACAATGATATCCATTAAAAATCAAATGAATCTTTTTACCTCATACATCTATGTTATTCAACACAGAACTGCAGTATCGGGAAGTATCATTCCCATGCTCAACTGTTGTCACGACTGTCGATTATTCATTATGCCAGTAATTTTGTAATCTGCAATCTGGTGTTTATTTTAAGAACTTTGCAACCAGATTTGGTTTGTCCGGAAATTCAAAACTCATGGTTCTAGTATGTTTTTTTTTTAATATACACTGGTGTCCAAAAGTTAAGGATAATTAGTTCATTTGCCGACTTATTATAAAGCATTTGTCAGAATAATACAAAATTTGGTAAGGGTATGTCACAGATAATTAGAAACATGGCACGAAAGAAACAATGGCATGAATACGTCATTCACTTGTCATTTCACAACAAACGAAAACTGCATTTCAGAATTCGAACATAAAAGTTGAACAACAATGGTTCAAATGATTAGTATGGGGTGTGATTACCCCTGACAGCTACACAAGACTCACATCGACGTGGCATTCTAGTGATGAGGTTGTTCAGGAGTTCGATGCTCAGCAAACTCCACTCCTCATGAAGAGCAATGTGAAGGTCTTGAAGTGTCCTCGGAGGAGGCTGACGAGATGCAATTTGTCTCCCTAAGGCATCCCATGCATGCTCTATAGGATTCATATCCGGAGACCTCGCTGGCCACTCCATACGCTGGATATCTTCCTCCTGAAGAAACTCATCCACCAGTTGTGACCTGTGAGGTCGGGCATTGTCATCCATGAATATGAATTCTGGACCCACAGCTCCCCTGAAAAGTCTTACACGAGGTTCCAGGATCTCTTCTCTATACCGCTGAGCATTATCAGTGCCACCTGCGAAGATGTGAAGCTCTGTGCGTGCATTCATCATTATACCTCCCCATACCAGGAGACCACCGCCACCAAATGGATGTCTTTCCACGATGTTCATGGGGTTGTAACGAGTTCCTTGCTCCCTCCAGATAGTCACGCGATGCGAATCACAGTTCAAGCTGAATCTGGACTCGTCTGTAAATAGCACGCTGCTCCACTGATTTAGAGTCCAGTCGCGATGTTCCTGACTCCACCGTAAACGTGCTCTCTTGTTATCAAGGGTGAGTGGGACGCACACTACAGGCCGTCTAGCATACAGACCAGCAGCTCTGAGCATTCTATAGACAGTTTGTCTGGATACTCTGATACCTGAGGCAGCCGCAAGTTCTGAACTCAGTTGTCTGGCAGACATTGTTCGGTTTCTTCTTGCAGTTAACGCAAGATATCGATCCTGCTGAGGATCTGTAACTCTTGGACGACCTCCCACTGGTCTTCGCCTAACGTCTCCGGTCTCTTGGAACCGTCGCCATAACCTAGATATAACATTTTGTGGCACATTAAGTGCTATGGAGACCTCAGTTTGTGTCTGTCCTGTTTCTAGCCGCCCAATAATTCTACCCCGAAGCAGAGGGTCCAGATGTTGTCTTTGTGCCATTTTACTGCAATCTGTTCTTACACTACATCTGATTATATCATAACTCTCTTTAAAAATGAAGATTTATGGAACAGGGCTTAACTGCAACAATGCAATTTTCATTTATAATTGCTATTAATTTTTTTCATTATTGAAGAGAGATTATAATTTAGTATGTAAACTAAACTAAATGTACTGAGAAACGTTTTGATAAATAATTTTTACTCCTTGCTCCTCTTTAAGCATTTTGATTTTCCGTTTTACAAATTATCCTAAACTTTTGGACACCAGTGTATATATATTATAATATTATATATATTCCTAAATTGTTAATTCCAAAGGTTTAGAATGACGATTCAAAAGTTTAACTTCTTTTTCAATTCTATGATTCTCTAATACACTGTGTGCTGTTATTGTTGATATCTTATTTTCACCATTTTTTGATACAGGGCTATTCAAATGGAAAGGACCGACTTCAAACATTTATTTCTTCCAAACTGCAAAAAAATTATATACTGATTTACAACGTTCCTAGAAAGAGAAAAGTTCAAATTTCACTATTTTATGCAATCAGTATGAGCACCATGTGTTTCACGACAAATATCAAAACGGTGACTCGTTTCTTACCACATACGAATTAGCTGGTCTCTAGTTATCGAATTCACAGTTTCAACAATTTGATGTCGCAGATTTTCAAGAGTGTCAGGCATAGCGGGGATAAAAATACGGTCTTTTACGTAACCCCACAGATATAAATCACATGGGGTTAGGTCTGGTGACCTGGGAGGCCACCGGCGATGAAGTTGATCTTCCACTCCTCCTCTTCCAATCCAACAGCACCAATGCAACTATGGTCGCAACTTCAAGCAAAAGCGCCAATGCGGCCTTGATCAGAACTTCTAACTTTTCTCTTTCTAGGAACGTTGGCGTTGTGTTTCTATTTTTTGTAGTTTGAAAGAAATAAATATTTGAAGTCTGTTCCTTCTTTTTGAATGGCGCTATATTTGTAAAGTGTTTTTTTGTGAGTGTCCAAATTCCTTTTTGTTTTTCCTATATACATATTTTATTGCAATCTTTGCAATTAATGTGATAAATTCCAGATTTTGTATTGTCTGGGGTGTTAACTTTAACAGAAGATTACCCAGGCTAATATAACATTACCTCCGATTAGCAAATTCTAAAATTTAAAAATTAAAAATATTTTGAATAAAAAAATGTGTTTAGTTAGGAGTGCCCCGATAGCTCAGCAGTAGAGCATTGGACTAGGAAACCAAAGGTCATGGGTTCAAATCCCAGTCTGAACATACAATTTTTCTCTTCAAATATAAATGTTGTGACCTGTTCAGAGTTTATAAAAAAGAGGAACTTTCTCTACCACAACAGCAGGAGGTGGTTAAGAGAATTCAGTAAATATCGAGGTGAATGACGACTGTCATTAGTTGTAAAACAAAATTAATTGAAAAGTGATTGGTCATTTGGGGTATGAGTTAAATAGTGACAGGAATGTAATGTTGTTACAGGTCGTAATTTGGGAATTCTGAAGGAGCACAAAGGGTCCATTCAAGGTGTGACGTGGGAGCCAATAATCAGTGTGTGGCAACACTCAGGTGAGAAACTCAACTTACTTGCTCTTGATCTTTCCTTCTCTTTGCATATGTCAGTTAGTTATGGTATTTTTTATCTCATTTGAACGTGTGTAAACATATTTGAAGAGAAAAATTATATGCCCAGACTGGGACTCCAACCCAACAATTTTGGCTTTCCGGGCCAATGCTCTACCGACTGAGCTACCGGGGCGAGTTCCAATCTAATCACAGATTTTTCTCTTATATACATTGACCTGGTTATCCAATGGTACTAGGTTCGAGTCCCATGTATAATTGTTGTCTTCAAATTTATTTTTATCCATCATTGAGATGTATGAAATGAATAACAAAAACATCGAAAGATGCCGTACTGGCTTTATAATGTAATGTAAAATTCCCAAATAAATGTCTTCTTAATAAAGAACCTGTCATATGCAAAGATAGAAACAAAGGCTTCATAGCATTTGGCGTGCAGGAACCAACAGCGTAAATAAGAGAAAAACATGTGTGTAGATGGGAACTTGCTCAGATAGCTCAGTCGGTGGAGAAAGTCAAAGGTCCTGGGTTCAAACCAGGCTAAACATGTAATTTTTGTCTTCAAATATAATTTATCTTAGAGTGAGAAGTGTTAAATTGATAACAAAAACATTTAAAGTCTCATAATGTTACTTCCTATTATATTTTCAAATTAACAAGTATTTTTTTACTTCTTAGGAAATATTTTTACGTTTTAGCAGATTGAAAAATAGCTATCCAATATTTTAGGATCTTAAAATGCAGAGTCCCGTGATGTTACAGGTTGCGTCGTGTGTACAAGGTGAGCAGAGTGAGCAAGGCACAGCTGCCGGTGCCTGAAACATCTCAACTTCACGGCTTCTCTTCTATGACGACACACTCAAGCCCTTCTTCAGGAGGCTGAGCTTCACACCAGTCAGTCAGCTGCTCAACGTGCCTTCAGGGATCGTAGAGAACAGCGACAAGAACAGTAACGTCACCCACATCTATGTTCTCCAGGTAACTCCATTACTCATATGAAGTTCTTATGCATGAAGAATGAGTCATGTTTTTTTACATCTTACTTCATTGTTTATCAACACTTTTCAAATTCATATTAAAGCACCGTTGAGGTTATGTAATAAGATATTAAATATAAAATTGGTACCTGATGAGTCAGTCATCCTCAACTTAATTGTTAAACTTCATTAAGTAATAGCAATATGGAGGCCTTTCAAAAACAATGTTTCACCTTCAGTACCAGTCAAAATGCAGAAGATGAATCATTGTTTTTGAGAAGCCTCCATATTGGAACTACTTGATGAAGTTCAGCAATTTAGTTGAGGACGACTGACTTACCAGGTATCGGTTTTATATTTAATATCTCATAGTTTATGTTTTCTTAAACACGAGAACTGCAGTTTTCAAAACGAAAATCCCTTCCATTTTCAACCAACATTATGACGACCGGACTTTTCTAAGAATCTCCATCAGTAACGTTGCCATCTGGTGTTGATTTGATGAACTTCGAGATCAGGTCCAGTTCATCAGGAATTTCGAAATTCATGGATTTAAATTTGTTCTTCTGAATATATATCTTCTCCTAAACTGTCAATTCTAAAGGTTTTTCCAAATGTTTTAGAAGTTTAACCTCTTTTTCAATTATATTACTCTCCAACAAACTATGTGCTGCAATAGCTGATTTTTCAATTTTACAATCTTTAATATTTCTAAAGTGTTCCTTTGTGCGAGTGTCCAAATTCCCATTTGTTTTTCCTATGTATACTTTATTGCAGTCTCTACAACTGAATGTACGCAATGAAGATAGCTAAAACGTATGTTACATTGTCAAATAACGAAAATGCGGAAGTGATTAAAAATAAATAAAACACTCTCAGTACGCGAAATAATGACTAAATTTAAATGTGGAAAAACTCTAGTTTATGAGTCTTTAAAACATAAAAAAATGATGCAAAGAAGTGGTTAAATGAACAGAAGGAAAATAAAAAGTAATTTGTGAGTGTTTTACTAGTGCACGGTAAAAAATATCCAAATTTCCGGAATGATGCTCCTAAGTCAAGCTCCAGCTGTTGCTAAATTCCTAGGGAATAACGATTTCAAGACATCTTCAGGTTGACTGGACAGTTTTAAAACAGGACACAATGTAGTGTGGAATGGAATTTGTGGGAAATCAAAGGATGTGAACGAAAGTGTAGTTGGTGAACGGAAACCGAAACCGCGTACTTTAATTTCAGGATACGCGCCTAAGATACATTTTTAAAGCTGGCGAAACTGGACTGTTTTTATTTTCGCGCGTTACCGTCGAAGTCGCTCATTCATACTACACTTCACTTTACAACGCAGCGGGACTACAATTAATCCAAGGTACATAAAAATACATACACGGTACTCTATAATCTAAAGTTATTAATGAGTTTTGTTTTTTATAATGCGGAATTTTGTCTAATATGGAAAAATAAATTGGTCCCATGCGATTCCGCTTTGATTAAGTTTTACTGCACCTGAAAACTGCTTGCCTATCTGCATCCTACTCTTTGTACCATTTAGACAACTTCGAATTGCGTACTCGATAATGTTGACATAATTTCTAATGTATTTTAGATTGTATCTGACTTGAAAAGAAGAAACTTGTAATGAAAACAGACAGACGTGTGAGAGCATAAACTGTACATGAACATGCGTTGCCATGGTAACCCGTTTGTTGCAGTTGTTTCTAAAACTGAATAACAGGTGGTTACACTGTTAAAAATAAAATGACATGAAAAAAAGTTAAAAATAGCAATCATGTTAACATGGACAACGTTCAAAAATATAATTTTACGAAAACATTTGAGAAATTAATTCCTGAATATTCACAGGCCCCGTGGCCTTGTAGTCAGCGTTCCAGATGTCCCGGGGCTAGATTCCTGAATTTGGACATCAGGCTCTTTGTCTAATCTTTTTTATATTCCCAATCGATACATCGTAACGAGAGCTGACGACTGACAGTCAAACGAACGTCGTAACTTTTCTGAGTCAAAATTTATACTAAACGAAAATTATGTGACGCAGCGAAACGACCTCAAAATAGGGCGCTTACTCCGCCGCCGCGCGCAATGCATCACAGTCCACAGTCAACGTTAGGAATTCTTTGATCCTTGATCTATGGAGGGACGTAATTACATGTTGGGTGTAGGTGATAGATATGTAAGCTGCAACACCAAAGTGTATACCCCGATTTTGTTATCATTAGTTGTCTGAATTGTCTCCCACTGTGGACGCTATTTCCAAACACGTATTCACATTCAAAAAGGTCAAGAAAGGAAGAACAAAAAATTAAGAAAAACTACAAGAGAATCAGAGGTAAAGGTAAAGTGGCTCCACTGCAGGCCCATCTAGGCCTACATTCTAATTCTACACCAACTTTGTTTTATATTTTAATTGGAACTTACCTCGTATTCTAGCGAAATTTTACATTGCAATCACAGCTTTCATTTAACGCCATCACGTATTAATTTACCGTCTGTGAAAACAAAATATGCTGGTCCTCTCCCGATTTTCATGAAATAAAGGAACGCGAAATTGTAATTATTTTTTATAGCAAAACAAATTTTGAAATATTATTCCCTGCCGTAACCACGTGACCGTGATGCTATTGTTGAACCGCGACGTTCATATGTCGTAGCCTATTTTATTGAAGTGATTTTTCGCATTGTTAATCTTTAAAAAACGTAATAAAGAGTTGTATATGTAGGACAACTTACCAACTCATGACTTGTGGGCTAGAGGTCAGCGTTCCTGACTATCAGTTCATGAGGTCCCGGGTTCAATTCCGATGTATACATAACCATTTTTTTCTTAAATGAAATTATTCCTGTGGTTTGCCCATGGTCTGGAAATTTAGGTTAATTTATTTAAGAACTCTCCTGGCGCTTCATTATCATTTATCATCCATCATATCGGGGTAACGTAACCTCCGCCTTCCAGGTGCCGCAACCTAAGAAATGGATTAAAATTCTGCCAAAGTCAGGAGAGAAAGTCAGAAATGACATAAGAGATTAACCTGGCGGCGTTAGACCAAAAACAAATAT
>JASPKZ010003521.1:0-56754 GCA_030220185.1 Diploptera punctata
GTGATAGTTCGTTAATTTAATATATTGGTTAGTTGGCGTGGCGAGCAGCAGGGATGAGATGGTGTTGTAACTGATGATAAGCCCGAAGGAAATCAAGTCGGTCGTTCCTGCGGGAATAGTGTGGAATGGTTCGTTGGTAATGTGATCTTTTGTTTCAGTACGTAATTATGTTTAATGTTGGAGTTTAGTTTCGCGGTTTGTTTGTTAATTATATGCATCGTTCCAGTATTTTAAAACGTGATCGGGCCGCAATTAAATAAAATCATGTAAAACTATAGGCCTAGTTATTTACTGTACAGTGTGTAATCGGCCACAATTTTAAACAATTTCTACTCGTTCGATTTTTATTAAGATATTTAATTAAAACCATGATATTGTAGGCGTCCTAAGTACATGTATACTTAGACAGCTACGTCTCCTTATAAGAAAGTAGAGAAAGATAAGAAAAATAAGCAGAAGAATAGCTTCTCGCCTGGAAGGCGTCTGGGTCACTGAAATTTATACTTGCTGGACAAGTCCACCAACCGGAAAGGAACTCAAAATGGAACACTACAAACCTGTGTCTTCCCAACCACTGTTTATAATGGCTGCCAACCTTGGAATCTTACTGTGCCCAACGAAAAGTACAAGTTACACACTCCAAGTATGCCAAAGGAAAATGGGAGGAAAATCTTAGGTATAACTCTGAAGGACAGAATGTCGAATACAACATCCAGCGATGTCCTCAACAACTGCTCTGCACAACAAGCCACAGGGAAAAAATGGAAGTGGGGAGGCCACGTCGCAAGAATACAGGACAGGTGGATAATACAACAACCAATGTGGGATGGGCTGACACTTCAAAGAACGAGCAGGGACGCAATGGTCCAGAGAGCCAGATGCAGGAAAAGTGGGAAACGATGGAGAACCAACGTGCATTAACTATCACAGAACAGACAGTGTATACAAACAGGTGTACATCCAAGTAACTTCTCACCACGGAGTACTCACCGGGTGACATCACAAAAAAGCTTACCCCCTGTACAGGGAGGCCTTTTGCCCTAAAGGGAATACTTACTTACTTACTACTCACTGGCACTATCGAACCCGTAGGTTCATGGCCGCGCGGACATAGCTCTCCATACATCCCTCTCCTGAGCTATGCTTTCCAATCATTCCTGTATAATCCACTTCCTCAATCATAGTTAATGTTATTCTCCCACCTAATTTTGTCTACCACTGGACGTTTTTCTTTGGTTTCCTACAAGAAGCTTTCCTGCACCTCTTTCATTCCCCATCGTGCCAATGTCCTGCCCATTGCATCTTCGAGACTTAATGTATTATATATCGTTTATAATAAAGACCATATATCTCAGTATGTAGTCTCTCCATCACCTGTTATCTCTCTTGGTAAACAATTCTAAGAAATATTCTCAATTACTCGTAGTGTTCTTTCCTCCGTTAAGGTAAGGTTAGGTTTCGCATCTATTTAATATACCTTTGTATGTTTTTGGTTATCGTTTTTTTTTTAAAGGAGTTGGGGCGATCAGCTGTCGTGTAAATGCATAATAGGATGCATTATTTTAATTTAAATCGTTCTTGTATGTTTCTTTTCCCCTTTCAATGATTACAACTTATGTTAATTCCGGTCAAAGTATCATAGCTGCTGTGTCCATCTCATTCGTGGGCGCTCCCTATTTATTTTTCCTCCCCTCGTTGTAAGTTCAGACTTTTCCAAGACAATCCGTTGGTATCCTTCTGCACACAGTTCATACCATTTCTCCTATAATGATTTTTTTATGTTTTTTAGTTTTGAATTCACTTATTATTCATGATATTGTAGACAGTAGAAGACAAAACGTCGTTGGAAAGCACCTGCACCTGCAGCATGTAGTGCACCGGGGGGGGAACGGGCAACAGGCCCGTACTTGAAGATGATGATATGATTGTAGGCATTTATTACGTTTTACAATGCCATGAATTTGGGTGGCCTTATGTTGGGAGGTTAGAAAAATAAAGTGCATAAGATTTGTGATGGTATGGCATTGCTAGCAGGAATATGCATGACATGAAACATGCTAATGGAGCTTATGATAAGTGCGAGGATTATGGGATGAAGATAAATATAAATAAGCGAAGGCCATGATTATAGGAAAGGAACCAGGAAGATAAATCTGAGGATTAAAGATGGGGCCCTGAGCAAGTGGAGAGCTTCAAATATTGGGTTGTATATCAGTAGTAACCTTAACTGCGATCAAGAAGTAAAGCAGAGGATAGCAATGGCAGAAAAGTTTTAACAAGAAGAGAAGCATTTTCTGCGGACCTTGACAAAAGATTACGAAGAGGCTAGTGAGTGCTTTGTGTGGAGGAGATGTAAGTGCAGACTTGGACATTACGACGAGAATGAGGAAAAGCGACTGGAAGCTTTTGAGATGTGGACATGCGAAGATGGAACATATAAAATGGACAGCCAAAAAGTAAGAAAAAAGAGTATAGACAGAGTGGTGGAAAGAAGAACAGTGTTTGACTCATAAAGAAGAGGAAGTGAAAATAAATTCGTTGGCCACTGTCTAAGAAGAAACGCCTGCTTAAGGATGCCTAGAAGGGAGTGTTAACGGAAGAAAGTTGGAGGTAGAAAATGACATCAGATGATGACCATATTATTAAATGTGTATGCTGATACAAAAATGGAAATGTGTGAACTAAGGAAGAGTGGGAATGCTGAGTTGGCAGTGTAGATTGCCCTTGGGCAGGAACTATGAATGAATGAAATATTGGGACAACAAACACAGTTTTACAAATTCTGTTCTGTAGATGGCTCTAGTTTTCAGTAATGTTCAGTTGAAACTTTTATATCTAGCATGAACCAACCTCCGATTTTGTTCATATTAAAGTGTACAAAGGTTTTTCAATATTTTATAGCTTTTTTTAGATTTAAATGTTCGAGGACTTTTTCTTGTTGCCATGCCGCGATAGTTATCTTCGCCATAATCCACGCCATGCGTAGTGGTGAATTGTCTTATTATATTGTAAAGTAAAATTTAATCATTGCCTCCACATACCAACAACGTGAACTACGCCATCCAAAAAAAAATCATTTTCCATTTGTATTGAAGTGAGCAGTTTCGTCTACTCATGATATTGATAAAGCCACTGACGTTTATTTGTTTACAGCAGCGATGCAACACTACCATTGCTTCTACCTAGTCACTGAACGTTAAAAAAGAGCGATGTAGCTCCCGTGCTGCAGTTCTTCTGCGGCTCTTGCTATAGAACAAACGTAAAAAAAACATGTTAGCAACATTCTAGAGCTATCGATCTAGCTCGTAACTATGGTCCGTTTCAAGATTCATAGGTGATTCAACTCTAGTTCGCGAATGCTGCTCTGATTTATAATTTCTTCAAAATCACTACAAAGCTAGCAAGTGAATATGAAAAAATCAATAACGGCGTGATATGGAAAAAGAGATGAATCTGAAATGGTTCTGCTGGTATACTTACCCATTAAAGACCTCGTTTGTGCATACTTACTTACTCCCCCAACTGGCACTATCGAACCCGTACTTCATGGCCCGCGCGGACATAAGCTTCTCCATACATCCTATCCGAAGCTAATCCCTTTCTAATCATTCCTGTATAATTATTCCTCAAATCATATTAATTTATTCTCCCACCTCATTTTTGGTCTACCAACTGGGCGTGTTTTCCTGCTGGCTTCCAGAGAAGTTTCCATGCAAATTCTTCATTCCCATTCGCGCAACATGTCCTGCCCATCGCGTTACGAGACTTAACTGTTATTATATCTGGCTTCCTATAAAGACTGTAGTTCTTTGTTATGTAGTCTTCTCCATTCACCGGTCTGCCTCATCTCTCTTGGTCCAAATTTCCTAGAACTTTATCTACAAATACTCGTAATTCCTTTCTCCTTTAAAGTAAGAGTCCATTTCGCATCCATATAATTAAACTGGTAGAATAATAGTTTTAATATTTTCAGTTTAACGTTTTTTGAAAGGAGTTGGGACATCAACAGTTCTGCAATGCAAATAGCTGCATTTCCAGAATTGGCCTATGTTAATTCTTTCTGCATCTATTCCTATTTGTGATTTATGTTCCTAGGTATTTGAATCAGCACTTCCTCAAAAGTTCCCTCATTTGTCATTAGCTGTTCCTTTCCATTATATACTGATTTCTTACGTGTGACCATATATTTAGTTTATGAATTTACTTCCAGTCCTAATTTCATAGTGTGACTCAATAGTGTGTGCGTGTTGGCCTTAGATTCTCGCATCGGCCGTGTACTACATCATCAGCATAAACTACAGGTTATTAATACCATTCAGGTAAGCCTTCCTTTTCTCTAAAGATTTAATGGCATGCTCTAGTACAAAATTAAATAGTAGAGGGGATAATGATCTCCTTGCTCACCCATTCTGATTCAAAAGGTGTTGAAAAACTGTTTGCCTACACGCACCCTACTCTTGAGCATTAGACACATTCGTATACGTTCTAATTTACTTTTTAGGGAATTCCGAACTCGGCAGGATACTATATAATTCTCCATCTTATGAATCATATGTTTTTTTAAGTCACAATAGTTGATACAGTACCATTATATTCCCATTCTTTTTAAAATCTGTTTAACTAAAAATCTGATTTTTGTAGACCTGTTCTTCTAACTGCACATGATAATCTCCTAGAATGTCATCAATATAGGGAGTAAGTCTGCTTACTAATTATTTGTTAGAATTTTGTACGAAGTTGAAGTAATGAGATGCCCTGTAGTTGTTGCAATCGTTTATCTCCTTCTTATAAATTGGGTCGATAATTGATCCTTCCATCATCGGAAGAGCTTCTTTTACCCAAATCATACTAAGCACAGGTATTTGTCTCAATTTTTCTCCCCTGATTTATCAGTTCTGCTGGGATCTCATCTGAACTGATGCTTTATACATCTTCAATTTTTCAATGCCATTTCACCTCTAATGCACTTGGCTCTGCGACTAGCATTCTGCTGTCTGTAACTATCCCTCAAGTCCTGTCTGTATGTCATTTAATAGCTGATTAAAGTAACTTTTCCATCTATTTAATATACTCTTGGAATCTGCAATCATATCCCCATTTTATTCCGCATTATGTTTGTTCTAGCCTGAAACCTTTCTTCTCTATACTAATTCCCTGATATAATTCCTAATGTCCTATTTTTTGCATTCATTCAAGATCATTAAATTCTTCTCAATATTCCCTCTTTTTACTCTTAGTAACTTGGTGGTTTCCCATCTAACATACCCATTGTTCTAATTTACCTCATTTGGCTCGTGTGACATTTATTTTTGCTAGCTTCTCTTTTTTTACAATGTCGACATTCCTCATCAAACTATTTTTGTTTTGCCTCTTTTTAAACAACCAAGCTTTCTGATGTGATAGTTAATAGTATCTTTATAGCCTCCCTTCTTTATTTATATCAGTTTCTTTTTCGTTTGCCACATTGTCATCTGAAAGTCAGACCTTCAAATCTATTAGCAATTTTATTGGTATTCTGCGCATTCATCATTTCAAGTTTTTAAATTCATATTTTACAGAATCATTTTAGCGTTTGTTCCTCTCATAAGCGATACCGTTGTCTGATTTTCACTGACCAGAGATGATCGAATTTGAAGTCTGTCCTCTAACTGACCTAACAGCGTTTATCCACTAATACATGATCTATCTGGTTCCGAGTTTCTCCATCTGGGGAGTCATGTTATTTATGAATATCCCTGCTGGAATGTAGTCTTTAACAAGAGATTCTGTGATGTGGCGGAAGGTGACTAATCTAACCCATTGTCGTTACTATCTTCATGAAGGGTTTTGAATTTTGCCATTGTGGGTTGGAACTATATCTTCCCGCCCCACTTTTGCATTTTAAAATAACTCCCCAAACCATTTTTCATATGATATCTTGAAAGGCTATCAAATAAGATTCTAATTCTTCATAGAACTCATCCTTGATCTTGTCATCTTTATCTTCGGTGGGGGCAGGTACATTTACAATTAGTAAAATCATGTCGTTTACCTTTAGAATTATGTATGATATCCTATCACTAACTAACATTAATATCTCGGATAGCGGAATAGGATCCTCCTCCTGACTAAAAAACCTGCTTGTTCCAAAATGCAGGTCTTTCTGCACCCCCATAGTTATAATGCAAAGCTTCCTGATTCCTGACTACCTTCTCCTGGCCACCTAACTTCCTGTAAAGCGACTATATCCAAGGGCGATTTATCTAATTTCTCTCGTTAATATATCTCTAGTGCCACCGCTATTGTATAAAGTCCTAACATTCCATGTTCCTAGGAACATGTCCCTGTGTTTGAGCCTTTGGCATGGGTTCCCTGAAGTAGTCCCCGCCCGGAGAAACCGAATGGGGGACTATTTGACCTCCGGAAAATTTTACCCCAGATGAACCCATGTCCGCATTTCTTGGCGGTTGTATTTTTACGGTGAAAGATCGTCACTCTTTCGCCCAAGGTACTTTTTTCGTCTGGCTTATCACCTTTGACCAGTCCGGCATGGTGTAACCCTATCGGCAGCAATGCTACCGCCGGCATAGCTCTCAGGATCATTTAAGCACGCAAGCCTCCACCACGACAAGGTAGAGATACCATGGAGGGCCTAGTTTAGTGAATGCTGCCATTAATTTATCAATTCCTTCAAAATCATAATAAAGCTAGGAAACGAATATAAAAAAATAACGGTGTGAGAAGAAAAAGAAAATTCCTATTAAAAACAATAGCTACGGAAATTATTGAAGTTAATTCCATGTATCTGTCATTGTGAAAGATCGTATTTATTGTGTAGCCTTAATATCGGAAGATAAACACCGTGACAAATTGTGAAAATATTATGAATATTCAATAAAAAACATATTTCATCTGAGTTGTTTCGAACTTGCATTATTTTTACTTTAAAGCAAGAGTATTGTAAAATAATCCATTGCGATAGTAGTATTCAATGTTACGAAGTTTCACTTTACATAGTCAAAGCAGATAAAATATATTTTATAATCTTGTCCGCAAGAGAAAGATATGATTCTAAAATACATAAAATGAATGAATTAAAAATTTAATCTTACCTTTATTCTTCACTGTTGAAAACTGAAGAATTTCTTCATATTGTAATGTTCATATTATTTTTAATTCAACCACTACAAATCACATAATATAGCACTTCATACTGTATATGCACTCGAATACACTGATCTCCAATAACATTCGTGTTACTCGCCAGTAAAAGGCGCAGCACGAGACGTAAGTTCTATAAAATCACTCGGATGTAGTAACAGCACGTGCAGCCAAACAACCGTACTCGCGGACACTGAGCTCAACTGAACACACTTTCCCATCAAAACAACGTGGAACTATTCATAAAGCTTTGGTCAAACCCATTTCATTGCTTGGAGTGAGTTCAGGAAACTTCTTATGATTATGTCGGACTACAATCCCTCAGGATTCATTGAGAAACCTATAAATTTTCGGATTTTTAGGAAGTTATCAAAATTTTGGATTATTTCCGTAGGTTGTTTTAAAATTTAGGATTTTTCGAACACATTCAAAATTTGGAATTTTTCAAACATTTTCAAACTATTGATAATGGATTTTTTAATCTGTAATTTTTTAATTTACATCTTCGAAATTTTCTAAATTCTGGGTATAATATTCGATAAATCTAGAAAAAATAGTCATTGTGCTATTGATAAAACGTAATGAAAATGTGTGAACAAAAATATCACCAAAAAAAATATTGATATTCGATTTTTTTAATTTTGGAATTTTTAAATTACATCTTTGAAATTTTCAAAATTTATAGTATATAATTCGATAAATCCAGAAAAATAGTCATTGCTCCTATTGATAAAACGTAATGAATATATGTAACAACAAAACAGTTTTCGAAAACAATTATACAGAATTCTTTTAATTTTGTAATTTTCAAATTTACACCTTTGAAATTTTCAAAATTTGGGTATATAATTCGATAAATCCAAAAAAATAAGACCATTGCTCCCATTGATAAACGTAATGAAAATGTGTAACAATAGAATAGTTACCAAGAAGAACGATATCGATTAATTTGCAAAAACTAATTCTCTTCGGTTAATAATGGCTTAGCATTTGTAAAGAAGCCGACAATACCCTATCAAATATCATAGCCAAAGAATATGATCAAATATAATGTACACTTTTATATCTGTCTCACAGTCTTATAGTTAGAGCTTCTGACTACAATTCATGAGGTATCGGATTTGATTCCCGGTCAGGCCACAAGAATTATTCCATGAAGGGAATTATTCCTGTGGTCGGGACGTGTTTCTTATAAATGAGGTATTTTTCGGGTTTTTTCCTCGCCTGTAAGACAAATTTCAGGAAAACTGTAAGGTTCAAATAGTTCCTCGAATACCATCTACTATCACAATCATTCATATGATATTCTAGTTTAATAAGAATATATGAATGAATGGTGTTTCTTGTCTTTGTTAATGTAAATTCGGAGGTAGCCCTGGAATTGAGCTGATCACTTATTCAAAAAGGCCCTCCATGTTCTTGTGTAGTCAAAAATGAATGTGTATGATCGAGAGTTTAAAATGTTCTGGCGATAGGTTCGTGTCCATGTAGACAACTGTTGTATTGGACATGTAAATGTACCTATAAAGGGAGAGGTTAAAACTAAGAGAAAGAGACTAAAGAAAGAAGGAATATCCTGGTTGGAACATGTAGTCAGAATGGACAATAATAGAATGGAGGCGATCGACTAGAATTTGAAGAAGGGATAAGGTCAGAAACAGCACAATAAGGGAAATTATGCAAGTTAAAAAACATATTAGGAAAAATAGAAGAAAAACGTTTGAAATGGTATGGACACCTCATAAGAATGGAAGATCCTTAATTGGAAAGCTAACGGAAGAAGTGGAAGAGACAGCCCTAGAGAACGATGGATGGATGGATGGATGGAGTGGAGAGAAGGATGGAAGCTAGAGATTTGAGGGAAGAAGATGCTTTAGACAGGAACCTCTGGCGACAAATCACTTTGGGTTGAAGGAGAAACACTGTATTGTGGAATATTCTTAAATTAAAAATATATAAAAAAGCTTATTAAGGGTAAACCAATTAAGACTTAGATGATTAGAAGACGTGGAGGATGATTTAAGAAGAATAATGATTAAGGCTTTGGAATGGGAGCGACGTATTATAACAGAGGCTACAATCTTACATGGATTCCAACGCCCTAGAATAGTGCGGGTGGTAGTGATCCTGGTTAGCCGTTAAGTCAATACATTAACTAACTAGCTAACTCACTGGCACTATCGAACCCGTATGTTCATGGCCCGCGCAGACATAAGCTCTCCATACACCCCTATCCTGAGCTAGTGTTTTCCAATCATCCCCTGTATAATCTACTTCCCTCAAATCATAGTTAATGTTATTCTCCCACCTCATTCTTGTCTACCAACTGGGCGTTTTCCCTTTGGTTTTCCTAGAAGAAGCTTCCATGCACGACTTTCATTTCCCCATACGTGCCACATGTCCTGACTATCGCAGTCTACAAGACTTAACTGTTCTTATTATATCTGACTTCCTATAAAGACATGTTATGTAGTCTTCTCCATACAAGCCGAAAAGTCGCAGGGTAACAGTCCTATGGTGTTAGGTTTTTTTAAACTGACCTAAAGCTTCTACGGACACCGTGGCCCTGGATAATCTCAGCCTCTAATATAAATGAAGTACCAGGCTATGCCCTGATGTTAAGATAACCGTCACGCAGAGCTTACAACCCGGCTGACATTTTGTGCCGATTGTTCTATAAACGTCGGAACCGATATCTCCTACTGTACCGAGAGGTCTCCTGTACAGCGATCCCTTCATATCATAAAAACTCTAACTTAGCATTTCCCCAGACTGCCGATAAAATTAAGGAAAATCCTGTTTTACTCGCTCCAGGATTTGAACTCCACATAATAGTTCCGAACGTTATCGCCCTACTTTTCTTCTAAACTCTTAACCACCTTAAACATCAGGATGTTATAATAATTTCCTATTAATAAGATGGGTTAACGTTCATCTTTTAAAAATAAATTTTTATGGATACAGTACAAAGTCATATCTTTTGTAACTAACAGTGAGATCTTCATAGAACCAGATATAATAAGAACAGTTAAGTCTCGTAGACTGGGATGGGCCAGGACATGTTGCACGAATGGGGAATGAAAGAGGGACATGGAAGCTTTCTTGTAGGAAAACCAGAGGGAAAACACCCAGTTGGTAGACCGAGAATGAGATCGGAAAATAGCATTAACCATGATTTGAAGGAATAGATTATACAGGGGATGATTGGAAAACATTAACTCACAAGACGGATGTATGGGGAGCTTATGCCTGCGCAGAAATTAACCTATGGGCCCGATAGTACCAGTGAGTTAGTTAGTTAATTGAATGCACTCTATCAAAGGAATGTTTATAAATGTATATTATTACTTTATTCAATTTCCAATGCCTAAAATTTTCGTTGATTTCTATATATAAATAAGCGTGTCTTCACAGCGGGATGTATGGGGTATATCCACTGTTTAAAATTAAGGTAAAATTTCTAGACATGTATGACACAATTTTTATGTCAAAATACCAACTTTTCAGAATAAAAAATACTTTCTGCCACCAATTGAATCTGGTGACACCTGTTAGAAACCTAATGTTTAAGAGTTAATAATACTTTGACCAAAAAAATTAAATTGAAGTGAGAGATAATTTAGATTCGGCAGTGGAGTATAACACCTTTCAAACTAGGCCAGGGGGTTGGGCCCTGTTTCCAGACGCACTCCCCAGCTCGCGCGATCAATAGGGCAAAAAAATTAATTTAGAGCAGGAAACATTAGAATTATGTAGTGGTCAAAATTTCTCCCCGCAAAAAAAAATAGAAATAATAAACGCGAACAAAATCTAAATACTTGTTTCTATAGTTCAGTAGTTCTCAACATTTTAATGTTTGGAATTACATTGAAGCGTTACGTAAGTTAAATTATATTCCATAATGTATAATCACTGATCAAAACTTAAATACTCTATGACATATTATTATAAAAAAGGCCGTCGCGCAGGAACTGCGTACACTAAACCAATTCCTCAGGAATTCGAATTTATAGTCCGATTTTTCTGGCGTACAAAATAAATCTTCCTCTCAATATTTAAATCCTATGCAACCAGTTATGTTGCAATAAAACAATTAAAGCGAACAACTGCTCAGTTTTTCATTTCCATTAATAAATGCATCCCTAATAATAACAATGAGCAAACAAAAAATTAACTTTTTGGTCTCAGAAAGAAAAATATGTGATTCTGATAGCATTTGTTTTCCTGGATTCAAATATGATATCGGGTTTTCTCCATCACGGAAGGTTTCCGATAGGACAAACATTTATAATTTCAAACACTTTAATATTTGTTATATTCGTAACTACACAATATTCGAACATTTCGGGACTCACCTAGAAAAGTAAGAAATGACAATTTTCTGCTATATTTCGCCTGTGGAGCATCCCTCTTGATGGTCAAACAATAATCGGCCAGCATATTAGGATTCCATTTGCCTTGATATCACTTTTCCATAGCTGAAATCATTTGAGTTAGCTCATTTGGTTTTATTTTACAACGGACAAATGGACGAAAAAAGTTTATTAAAAAATAATTATTTAAATCCATTAATTTAAATTTAAATAAAAAAATGTGGGTGATGAGAGAAATTCCGAATACATATTTGAAAACACGATAAAAAAAACTGCATTAAGTAAAAATATTGGTACTCATGAGACAACAATCATGTTGACCAGTGTAATTATATAATTAAACCAGATTATTACATCGTTATATAAGTAAAAAAGTAAGATTTTTATCGAAACCAGCTTTTAATATTGAAGATCTTAATATTATGCTATTTCGCTAAATATTAAAATAGGCTTATTAATAATATTTTATAGTTTCGATGGGATGAGGATTTTTAAAAATTGACCTAAACCTTCTGGCGCGCCGTGCCCCTGGGATTGACTGAGCCTTCCAACAAAAAATGAGTACCCGATGAATATTCTGGGGGTAAAAGGAGACCGTCACGCAGGCTGACAACCCGGTTGGAACATCTCGTGCCGATTGTCTAGAAAGCTAGGAAGGAACTTTAAGTTCCTATTACTCCAAGTGCCTTATTTAGACTTATAAAGCGATTACTTTTTCTTTTTTATTTCAATATTACGTCGCCAATTTTTTTTCTATTAGGTGAATTCTGCACTTGAGAATTGTGTTAGGGATATACGGACGCGAAGTGCGGGCTCTTTAAAACAAAAGATTCCATACGGATGACACTGCAGAGATGAGATCCATGCAACGAAGCATGAGTCAGAAAACAAAATGCAATGAATGCATTTTGAAATAACTTAAAACAGAATCAGTTTTACAGGCCTAAATCGACATAGAAGAGAAAAATAATTGGATAAACCATGTTAGATAACAGATAGAAGTCGGATTTCAAAACAAATTTTACAATGTGTACCTCAAGGAACTTGGTCAACTGGTCGGCAAACATAGAATGATTTGATAGGAGGCTTTTATCTGACAGTTCTATATATTTTAAAGAAGAAGGTGATATATTTTTCACACCCGAGTGTCTTAAAGTATCATACATGTCATCACTTGACAATGGCCCTCCGAAATAAATACGCGATGTCACAAATAAAGAAATTAGAAACATAATGGAAGCAGAAGAAATCATAATTGAAAGAATTGAGGAGAAGGAATTTAAGTGGTTAGGACATATTTTAAGAATGGAAGATGAGCGATGGCCGAAGCAACTATATCAATGGCAACCGACCAGAAAGATAAAAAGAGGGAGACCAAGTTAACATGGAAGGAAAACATGAAGACAGTAATGCAAGCAAGAGAACTAAGCATTTTGGAGATGCCCAAGATCGTAGGCTTTGGAGGTTTGGCACGGGAAGACGGCAGCAGCTGTAAAAAACCTGAGGATAGATAGAAATGCGTATTATTATTATCATTATTTCCTACGTCCGAGAAATGAATGGGAACAAACATTCTGAGAACCGTGCGACCTGTGGATATACTGCTCGGATATCATAATCAAGGTCAGAACATTTTATAACTAGATGTAAACTGAGTTCTTGTATTGTACACAGTATATCAACATGTAGATATGCTACCGGTATTTAAAACTTTTAACACATAGAAAACAAGATAAGATTTTCTACAATGCTAAGCAAATTATATAGAAATATACATACATTGAACACATTCACGAAAATTAATTTACACTTTTTACTTCTCTTCGCCACACATTCACGAAAACTAAATTTACACTTTTATTTCTCTTCGCGCGTTTTCATTAGATACAACACACGGTCTACTAAAAACTTGACTGTATATAATTTCTGTACTCTATAAAATTATAAGTTGTCATATGCGCAATTATCTCGTCATGTGTTTTACCGCCAATTTCTCTCCTGCTATCTAGCGAATAATTTTGGAATTATGCTCCCTTTTGACTGTCAACTATTTACCCTTAGGCCATTATTATACTATGAAATTTGAACAAAACTATGCTATTAAAAAAATCTATTTTGGGGCATTTTTGTCAGATATGAGAAGGTAGATTATATAATATATAATGTAATATAATATATAATGTAATATAATATATTAACTTATCTTGTAAATACTACTCAAGCTTATAAATATTAAAAAATAAAAAATATAATTAAAATTTGTATGAATACATAATGATAGTAAAATGACTGCATGGTATTAATGTTTGGATACTCACTTCCCATCTTGAATCCCAAGTTTGCATCTCAGTCATTCCATGTGGGATTCATGGTGGATGAATTAGAGTCAGGGCAGATTTTCCTTGGACTTTATCCCATTTTTCCCTGCCAAAATATTTTTTCTACTCACTTCGCTCATCCATCCTATCATGCCATTTAATTCACCTTTCATATCCTCTTCTATCTTCCCCTTTCCTATTGTTCTATAGTACTGGTCAACCAGTCTCCCATATATATCACTTGACTTTCATCTAATCTCATCCTCCCTTTCCTGGCTGTATGTGCTGTAGTTATTTGTATAATAGCTGTCATTTTTCATTTCATACCATTTTTAAACCCTTAGAATACGTTTCCTGTCAATAGCTAGTAATGTTGAAAGTCACTTGATATACTATGCCTCATGACATGTCCAAGATTTTTATAATATAATGGTCACTTAAATATACCTGATTACCAGGTAACCAAGGGAAAGAGGAATATGTGGCAGTCAAACGGTTTTTATATTCCATACTATCTTGAACTTGATATGCCTACATTATTGAAATAAGTGTGGAAAATTAACTATTTAATTTCCTCAGCCCACATGCAACTTTCGCCAACATAAAAACTAAAATGTGGTAGGGTGGTGACTCATTTTGATTTTATTTTTATACTATTTATTTCCTGTAGTTCCTAAATGGAATATAGGGCAGCAGTAAAGTTCCTCCAGTCTTATTCTGCTACCAGCCAGCCATTTCACTTGTTTCCAGCTTTTTCTCCTCTTTCCTTTGCTTCCCTCCTCTACTAATCGCTTCCAAGTTTTCCTAGGTCATCCCCTCTTTCTTACTCCTTGGCGGATTCCAATCTAGTGCAGTCTTTCTCGATGGCTCCATCTAGTTTTCTCAATGTGTGCCTATTAAATTCCACTTATTTTCTTTTATTTGGTGACATATTGAAGATTGATTGGTTTTTCTTTCTCCACAGTTTTGCATTTGATATTATTTCCTGCCATCTTATATTTAAAATATGCCTCAGACATCTGTTTACAGAGGTCTCAACTTTTTATTTTGCTTCCACAATTTTCCATGTTTTGCAACCACAGAGGAGGACTCATTTTAACATTAGCAATATTAAGAATACTCGGTGTGTATGTATAGGAAATTATGGAAGAGTTACATGTAGAACCCATTCTCCACCATATGCAAAACTACCAGAACAAACTGAATCCTTTGGCAATAAATAATATGATCTGGTTGCAGTGATGAACAAATGAAACATAAGAAACGTATCTCATTTGTTTTTTAAACATTGCTATTTACGTTAAATATATACATATTTTAAAATAACTATATTTAAATAATGATTTGTGAGTAAACAGCTTAATTTTATTTGTTAAAATAGTCCTAACAAATGCTACTCTTGATTTCCAAATTCTCTGGATAAATTCACTCGTCATTTGTAACATCTTGAATTTATTGATAATTTGGAAATCACTCGTGGCATTACTTATGATAAATTAAAATGTTTTCATATCTCTCCTCATAAACAATCTTCTAAGTGGAAGTTTTATCGGTCCACCAACAGAGGGAAGAAGAAAGTGGTTCTTCCCGATCAACATAACACCAGTCGGCAAAATTGTACTGAGGATGGGGTTGCCATGACCCCGAAAATCGTGATCAATTTAGAAGACTGGATATGAGGAGAGGTATGAAACATTTTAATGTATCTTAAATTAAACCTCATAGTGATTTTATTCCTATCAAAGTTCAATATGAGGAGATTTATTGCTTGCCTTCATGTTTCTTGTCTGTGGTGGTAAGTACCAGCTCATGAATGAATCCTCCTGGACCATTTGAGTCAATCCAAAAGTCCACATTTTTTTTTATTATTGTTTCATTGAAAGCACATATAACAAAAGAATAAAATTGTTTTCAGCTTTAATATATTATTAGTATTATTATTATTATTATTAGTATTATTATTATTATTATTTTATTATTATTATATTATTTATTATTATTATTATTATTATTATTATTCTATTACTATTATTATTATCATTAGTCATTAATTTTTTTTTTCTTTTCTCTGAGAAATATGTTTAAGCCATTCCAGTGATTTTTAATGAAAATTAACAGTAGAAGGTAATAACACTATGAGTATTTTCAATTTATAATTGAGTTGAATAAAATATATTCAACATCTCACTTCATAAAGTTTGTGTGTTTTCACGATACCATTTTCAAAGAGTTTTGATCTGAAGATCTAGGCAAAGGCCTTTGAAACCAGAACTTTATGAAGTGAGATGTAAAAACATTTAACCAACTCAATTATAAACATACTAGTGGAATTTGTTTGGGTCTTTTAATTTGATTATACAGAGTGTTCCTGAATGTGTATTACAAAATAATAGTCTATAAGTCCATAGTCATTTATGTAAAGTTTTTAAAACTCATGTTAATTATTAAGACTGGTTGGAGAAAATCCTCAATGATGAGGAAGATTCTCAAAATGAATAAAAGAATGACTGAATGTTCCAAAACTATTCGTTCAAATTAATACAGGAGGTAGAAAACATCAAAACAAATATATTTTGATAAGGGACATATGGTCTCAGAAGTCAACTTGTAATGTTAGAGAACATTTTGTTAATGGTGCTGACATAAGCTGTTGTGTCAGCCGAGGTGGCCCTGCGGCCTGACCACCCAGATTACCTAACTTCACGTGTCTGAATTTCTTCCTCTGGGGACATATGAAGCAGCTAGTGTAATGAGACTTATGGAAACAGAAGAAACCCTCATCACTAGAATTGCCATCGCTGCTGGGACCATTGTGGACATGCCAGGAATCTTCGAACAAACACGAAAATCAATGGTTAGAAGATGTACTGTGTGCATACAAGCCAATGGTCGTGCATTCAAGCAATTCCTGTGATGCCACTGCTATAATTAGCATGTTTAAACTACATTCTGTGTATATCATCCCTAATATTACAAGTTTGATTTCAGAAACCCATGTTCCTTATCGAAATATATTAGTTTTGATGTTTTCTGCCACTTGTATAAATTTGAACGAACAGTTTCGGAACACCCTCTGTACTATATTAACTTAATTTTAAACCTAATTTTAAGAGTAGTACAGTGAATTCACAGTCAGTTTAGACTAGTGTGATCACTGATTATAATATGTAGTGTTCCTGTTGAAATATTACAATTTTAATATTTAATTGTTTTGTTTCAGCAGCAGCCATCTCTCCTGCTATGCTCAATTTAATTATTACACAAGCGATGCTGTGATTTCCTTCTGGTGGGGAATAAAGTGGTTTAGATTCAGCAGAGAGGTGTTATTCTCCGTGGATGACTTACCAAAAATGCTTAATTTAACATCTTAAAATGTATAGTGTAAATGGATATATTAAGAATTTTCAAATTCTATTAAATGTCACTATATCGATAAACAATAAAAAAATCCATTCCTTTGGTGACCCTTCTTCCTTTTACTGTTCATATCCAATCCAATTTTAAATGGGGAAAAAAAACTAACATAACCTAAATATGAAATTACCAACGAACTGTGCAGAATGTTGTACCTATGGCCATAGTAATATGAAATGGTGACCAAAAATTATAGAAAATTCTATAATGTATTATAAAATAACTGTATGTAACTTTGTGGTGTTACAATCATTGTACAGGGATGTTAGTTGGCTTATAATCAATAATAAAATATTATAATATCAACAGTTAAAGGATTTTTAAGAGGCCTGTGGTACATTCTGTGGCAGATATAAGACTGAATAAAAATTTATCTTGACTTTGTGTTAAGTGATTATCTAGGCTCTAAATCCTATCTCATTTCTCAGGCTATATCCTATGTACAGTGAAGTGAAACCAAAAAATGTAATATATCACAATATTGTAATATATCACAATAACGTATAATAATCAAGAGTGAAAGATAGTGTAAATATCTAACTGTACAGACAATGTGCTGTGAAACAACACAAAAATATACAAATAAATATGCTCACACAACAGAAATTATCATGGTGATATAGCCAAAAAAACATGAAGTGCCCAAAAAAGTGTTTAAAAGTAAAGTTTATGAGAGTTTTTATGATTGTTGATCGAGAACTTCTCAACTGTTTTTTTTAAACTGAAAAGAAGCAAAATATGGGAAATATTCCCATAATAACCTGTTTTCCAGATCAAATGCAACAATTATAAAATATTAAACATACTGAAGTTTAATATAAGGTCTCTCAAATCAATTCTGAACATTGGATACAATGTCTAAAACAAAAATAAAACAAAATAATAAACATTTTGAATGCAAGCAATATTATTGATGGCAAAACATTATTTTGTAGTGTTGTTGACGGATCAAGATAAAGAAAAGATTGCCAAATGCTTATTTCTGCCTGTGATTCTTTTTTTGTAATAAAAATATATAAGTGATCATCATTATATGTTTTTGGTGATGTGAATAGTTTTTAAAAAACTGGCCACTTTATTGTGTAGTGTGCTTGTTTTAAGCAATGCTTTCAGCATGATTCCTTTGTATGTTAAAAAATTTTCCATTTTTCAAAAAAAGAAAAAAAGAAAATGGGGAACCATTTTCAAATAACAATGTCATTGTTGATTACACAAAAAAAATTATTAATCATTCCCAACCATAGAAAATACCATAATTATGTACCTTGGTGATGTTTGTAGAAACTTCTAAATTGGGAAATTTAGCGATAAAAGTATTTCTGATAGTTAGCAGCTGTTTCAGATATCTATTGTTCAAATATATCAGGTCTGTCCAACTGGTGAAGCCAAAATACTATCTTTCTCAGTCTTAAGACAGCAAAAGTTGATATAAAATCACTTTATTTTCTCATATTTTATGAATTTTATGTAATCAATGATACTTTCTTTTTCAGATTTTTTAATTTTTCTAAACTTAATTTTCTTTCTTGCAATATGAACAATTGAATCACATTCTGTAAAAAGGAACCAAACCCTCAAATTTAAATACTTGAGTTAATGCTACATTATTGTCCCTCAAGTATCACTCCCGTGTGCTGAAAGAAAGGATCCAACCTACCACATTTTTATCCCATCATTATACCAAGTAAGAAAACACTGATAGAATATACCACATTTCTTTTTCTGCAGAAAGTAATTCTGCAAAATCTCAGAATTAAAGATGTATGAGTTGCCATCTTTCTCATAAAACAAAAGTTTTTGATATTCTTTTAGTTTAAATAACAAAATAAATTATATTATTTTGTGTCTGGACATCTTACCCTCAATATTAATGTTGATTTGTTCTTGGACATGTTTCAAAACAATTCTCTGTTTTATCTTCAGCTTTCCCAGACTCAGTCTGGGAAAGCTGAAGATAAAACAGAGAATTGTTTTGAAACATGTCCCAGAACAAATCACCATTAATATTGAGGTAAGATGTCCAGACCAAAAATAATATAATTAAAATAACCTCAAAAATAATAACTTCCTAAAATTAAATATTAACAAATAAATGTTTATTTTTATTTGTGAATTTTTATTGACATTTAACTTTAAATGCATTTTTTCTCAAGTCATTTATCTTGTTGCTTCGTTCATTTTTGCAGAATGTGGTCCAATTGTTTCTCACATAAAAATTCAAGTCTTGTGTATGTCCATGGTTAACGTAACTAGATTGTAAAATTGGCATCTGAACTGAATATTTTAATCCAAGGTCTCCACTATTACAGCTTAAACTCCATTATTAAGGCTTCTTCCAGTAGAAGCATCCCCAAAGATTCTTTGAAGTGTTTCATTACTTTTAGGAACTATGGGATTAAAACAGAGAGAAATCCTTGCTTGTTTCAGGACATATGCTTAAGTAGCTCAAAGGGAGAGCACCAGGACATAAAGCTGGATCTTGGGTTCAAATCCCATCTCAGATGCAGATTTTCCTCTCAAATTATGTTAATTTCTCATACACAAATCTGCTCTTAAAAATTGTATACAGCACAGCAGTTCAGTTAGCTGTACAAATAGATATAAGATAAATTAAAATGTTTCATACCTCTCCTCACATTTGATCTTCTAAGTAGATCGCAATTTCGGGTTCATGGCGAACCCATCTTCACTACTATTTTTCTGACTGATGTTATGCTGATTGGAAGAAACCACTTCTTCTTCCCTCTGTTGGTGGAACAATGAACCAATCTACTTAGAAGATCAATTATGAGGAGAGGTATGAAACATTTTTAATGTATCTTAAATTAAACCTCATAATGATTTATTCCTATAAAAATTGGAAATAGCTATAAATCTTATCTATTGTTAAGGGGTTTCCTACACAAGCTGTTTGAAAGTGATCAGCAAACTAGATAGCAAGACTGAGGTGGATATATTTATGCCACATTAGTAAAATTCTTTTTAATTCATGTGATTCATTTCTAGTCACAATATTGTCAAGTTTATACGTTGCTTCTTACAAAATAACTGTGATAAAACTGCAATGCTCAAAACAAAATTAGAGGAACATCTTGATTTTTATATAAAAGATTGTTATAAAACAATTTATAAGGGACCATAATACCATCCAATATCTTATTCGCAGTGGGTTGGCTCCTGCTTTATTTAACTGTGAGTTCGCTATGCTATGCTTAAAATTATCTTTAAATATAATTTAATATGATGCAAAGACCAAGAATGTTTGTTCAAACTGTATCGTTTAAGAGCCTGTAATATGGGAGGTGATAAACTTAAAATAAAAAACAATGTAAACTAAATTAAATTTAATAAACCAACAGAAAAAAACCAGCCATAAGATAAATATTTCTAAATAAATTAATTAAAGAGAAAATAAAACAGTTAAATATTCTACATAATAATTCTCTCTTACCTAGTAGCAATCACATTTTTATATGTGATTGTTTAAGATGGTCTCTGAGTTATTAAAAATAAAATTGATAAATCTAATGCATCCACATTCATTCTTCAGTAAGTACATCCAGCTATGGCTAGTCACAAGAATCCATAGTACACCACCTTTTATCATATTATATTTAGTTGGGTGCTAATTTTACACATTAAAAAATGGAATTAGAAGAAAAACTATTTTACAAAATATATTTACAAGCCTTCAATATAATATCCATTTCTTCCTTATGACACTTCCCAACATTTTGGCAAATTCTGTATTCAGCATAGGACATATTCATAGTTAAGCTGTCTGGTGTCTCGGATCACCTCATTAGAAAGTAATTAATGCTACCAAAATATTTTCAACAGAGTGGTTTCTTCAGTTTGGGGAACAAATCAAACTCTGGTGAACTCAAATCAGGACTGTATGGTGTGTACATAAAAATGTTCCATTCATATCCATCAAAAGTTTTCTCTCACTGTTAGAGCATTATGTTGTTTTGCATTATTGTGCAAAATGAGGACTCCATCAGCAAATATGTCAGGAACTTCTCTGACAAATTTTTGGGATCAAAATATTTGAACGAAAAGAAGAGAGAAACAGCGTAGTATGTAGGCCTACCTGTTACAGCACCTCTCCTGAAGTGCTCTAGTGTGTGATTCTGACTCCATTAACGTCATAAGCAAAAGATCATGATCAGTTTCAACCTTGATTGTCAGAAGCGACAGTTTTTTAGGCAGGGGAATCTGGATCTTTCCATTGAGATGGCTGAAATTTCAGTTCTAGCTCAAAATCTCATATCCAGGTTTGATCTATTGGAATGATCCTTTTAAGAAACTGCTCTCCTTCTTCTTTCATAATGCTGAAACAATTTTTCTGCAATTCTCTTGTGACTTTACTCAGATGATGAGGAGCCCATCTGGCAAAAACTTTTCTCATCTGTAAAGTTTCAGTAATGATTCTATAAACTAAAGACATTCTGGCCTCGTGTTCAATTTCCTCACATGTCTTTTGTCAATCCTCTTTCAAAATGTCATTAACAATAATCTCAAATAAGTAGTCTGTTGCAGTTGACAATCTTCCATATCTTGTATTGTCTTCTTCTTTACGTCCAATATCACGGCATCCTGTAGGTCTATATTCATATGCCTGCCGTTTAGCTTCTCTATGTGGTTCCATCTGTTGTAATTGTGCATACCGATCTTTCTTTCTATCTACAATCCTTTGTCCATATTAAAGATTCCAAGTTCTTTTCTGACTGATTCATTTCGTTTTTCATCCCTTAATGTGTACCTTCCTGTTTTTTTAAGAATCTCATCTCTGCTGTTTCTGTCTTTCATTTCATCCGTTCTATTTAGTGCCAGTTTTCACCACCATACATAAGCATTGGTATAGCCATTATCTTATAAAACTTCATCTTCGTATCCTTTCTAACTTTCTGTTAATGTTATATGTATGGTTCCACACATTTGTTGAAATTTATACAATTTATTTTTTAAATCATCATAACAGTAGGATACTCACAGCCTAAGCATTGTCCTTAGTGTTTATCCTACCTTCACAGAAACAAGCGTGACACTGTGCTATCATCCATTACACTATCTCCACATATCTCTTTCAAAGCTTTGTGAATTTCAGTTAGAATCTTTTGTCATAAAGGTTCAATTTTGATGTAGGATCACTGATCGCTACATGAAATTTGATCTGATTTGGTCTCCGCTTCCATTTGAAAGCCAAGTTATTCAGCACATAGTCAAGCTAACCAGCAGACACACATAGCTTGCAAGATTAAAGTGTGGATTAACAACTGATGCTAGTTTCAAATTGATCATCATGCCATCTCTTTGAACCCTTTACATATGAGACATGACACCATTGGTGATGTATGGTATGTAAAGGTCAACATAGCTTCCCTTCATATGCCTTAAACCAATCAAGTGAACTCTGGTATGTAAAAGGTCCGAATAATCCATTAAAGTGGTTCATTCCTGAAGAAAAAGCTATAATATGTAATAACCATAGCACTCAATACTGTATAGTTACAATCAATGTAGCCTATCTTATCATCTTTCAATTACAAATGATTATGTAATTAGTTTTTACTCAATTTATTGGAGTTATGTTACCCTAATTGTTTAATACAGCAATTAATTTTGAGAAAAAAATGATTTTTTTTAATTATTAGAAATTAGAGAAATGGGTTCTTCCTCTATAAGTATAGTGTGGACAGATTTGCTTAATTACCTTACTTTTTTTATTCTTCTACATTTTCATTTAGTCACATGTCCCTGTGGGATTCAGTTTTGGACAAAAGCCTCCATCTATCTCAGACATTCCATTATCTCCTCTTCCATAATTTCCATACATTCTACTCTTCTTTGACAATCTTCTTATTTATTCTTCCGATCTATATCTCTGTCAAAGTCTTGGTCTATTCCCTCCTAATCTAAATTCTTGTCTTAGTATTTATTCTTCTAACATAGTCATACCATTGATTTTTTAGGTATTAATACTATGAGATACAATTTATTTGACTATTTAACTCATGTCACAAAGGTAGTCAATGACCAATCACGTTTCAATGAATTCTGTTTTACACCAATGACAGTCGTGTTTCACCTCGCTATTATCAGCTCCTGCTTTTGTGATAAAGAAAGCTCCTCTTTTTTAATATTCGAACAGGTTAGACCATTATTTTTCTCCAACAAATGCATTGAATATAGCAAATAATGAATAGATTCAGTGATTTTATTGAGTTGTTTATTCAAAATATAAATGATTAACCTATAATGTTGATTATAATAGTTTGATGTGTTTCATTATTTCTCCACTAGAGTGCATTCTTACAATATTGCGATCCTATTTGGCAATAAATAATATGATCGAGTTGCAATGAATATACATAACCTCACATTTCTAATTTGTTTTCAAACATTGCCATTTACATTAACTATATAAATATTTTAAAACACCGATAATTATATTCAAATAATTATTTTTTAGTAAGAGCTTCGTGAGTCGTGAATTTATTGATAATTTGGAAATCACTCGTGGCATTACATATGATAAATACTGTATCACCTCACCTTACATCCTGCTTCTTATTAAAACATTTTGGGGACCTTATTACGTTCCATTCTCAGTCCTCTCACGACCGTTGTTATGATATCTTAAAGAACTGCCTCCTACTCCCTCTGTTGGTAGACTGATGAACCTCCAAATCACTTTCCCCAGGAATTTCAAAATTCAATAATTTCTCCTTCTCCATATTAAAAGAAATGAGAAGGAGAATTTAAAGAATTTTGAAATTCCCATGGAAAGTGATTTGATTTGGAGGTGGTTCATCAGTCTACCAAGAGAGGGAGCAGGAGGCAGTTTTCAAGACAACATAACATTGGTCATGAAAGTACTGAGGATAGAACCAAAACTGGTCTAATAAGAAGGATATGAGGTGAGATGATATCATTTTTCTTAAATGGCCATACCATTTTATTCTACTATCCTCCATTTCATCCAACTTCAGAATATCTCTTACTTTAATGTATGATACAAGTAATTGTTTTTTATATTCCAGGGAATCATAAAATTAATTGGATCAGTTATTCATTTATTTATATTTTACAAAAAATAAGTTCCACACATATTAAGAAGTTTATAAAGAGTGTTTCTCAATTGTTTTGAGCAATGTATTTGTAATTTAATTTGTATTTAAAATCAGTGTTTATGTTTTGAAAATTGGATTTTTCTTCATAAATAGTTTATTGTAAAGTATTTCAAGACTGCATTAATTTTTAAAAGTATCATTAGTTTCTCCATCAGTCATTATATAGTCCTTTAATTCCATTTGCAGATGCTTAATCTTGAAGACCTAAAAGTCTCAAAATTTTGGGAACTGTGAACATACATTCTGAAGAACAAGGTTGTTTGACTACATGTACTCCCTAATTAATACATACTAAATGAACAACAAACTTTGTCCAACTACTTTACACTGGAAAGCTAGGAGGTGGAAAACAATTAAATTTTTCTGAAAGATCAATAATTCAATGACTCAAATGAGACAATTACAATTCAAAACTAAACTATTTTTGAAATATTATCTTTGACTTGTAGCATGCAAGAAGCTATATAATAATTTTCAAGTGCTACATTAAAATGTATTAATTGTGTGTGACAAGTACTTATTACAGTTCTGAATTTGTATTGTTCACTCATTTCTTCAGTTCAAAAATTAAATAATATTATGAAGGAGAATAACAATGTTTCACCTCTCAATAATAATAATATTTCATTCAGTTATATCTTCAAAGTCCACCGTGTGGTCTCGAGATAGCAGGCTGCCTTGCCACGCAGTGGGCCCAGGTTCGATTCCCAGTCAGGACAGGCTCCTGTTTTTTCTGGGGTTTTTCCTCACTTATAAGACAAATGTCAGGAAGCTTAGAGCCCAACAGCCATCATCATCATCCTTATAATTATCATCATCATCCTTCATCAGTGTGGAAAGCAACGGGAAGCTACCACACCTATAATTCCCTAGTAAAGCTGCAAAGCATAGAATGAAAATGCTATAATTGCAGTGAAAGACCTGCCCTCAGGCAGAATTACTATGGATATATATCTTCAAAGTTCATTTTTTTTAATATTTAAAGGAAGTGACACTAAGATTTATTTTATATTAATAAATGAGTTAGAATTTAACACCTCACATCATAATTGTAGATTTCTCGAAGACATCTTTCAATTAAATTAATATTGAGAAGCTAAAGCTATTACTATGATAGAAATAAGTAAATCAATGAACACAATTAAATTATTGTAAATCAATGGTAAAGAGAAACATTTTTTGCCTGAACCGGGAATCGAACCCCGAACCTTTAGCTTTCTGTGCTAATGCTCAGACCACTGAGCTAATCCAGGCTCCATTCCCATCCAAGCAGAAATCCTTCCTTTACCTTACTCTACTGTCCCACAATCAATTACAATGAATCTTCATTCACAAATATCTAATTTAATTGTGTTCATTGATTTACTTATTTCTATCATAGTAATAGCTTTAGCTTCTCAATATTAATTTAATAAATAATGCTATAGCTGTGTGGAGTCCCTTCATGTCTTCTTCAGGTAGAAGCCATTCATTGTGTATTTGTGAATGATGATTCATTGCAATTGAATGTAGACCAGTAGAGTAAGGTAAAGGAAGGATTTCTGCTTGGATGGGAATGGAGCCTGGATTAGCTCAGTGGTCTGAGCATTAGCACGAAAAGCTAAAGGTTGGGGTTCGATTCCTGGCTCAGGCAAACAAATTTTCTCTTTACCATTGATTTACAATAATTTAATTGTGTTCATTGATTTAATTATTTCTATCATAGTAATAGCTTTAGCTTCTCAATATTAATTTAATAAATAATGCTATAGCTGTGTGGAGTCCCTTCATCTCTTCTTAATGTAGAAGCCATTCATTGTGCATTTGTGAATGATGATTCATTGCAATTGAATGTGGGACCAGTAGAGTAAGGTAAAGGAAGGATTTCTGCTTGGATGGGAATGGAGCCTGGATTAGCTCAGTGGTCTGAGCATTAGCATGGAAAGCTAAAGGTTTGGGGTTCAATTCCCGGTTCAGGCAAAAAATGTTTCTCTTTACCATTGATTTACATCTTTCAATACTTCTGTGTATTATCTTCAGCTCTATCTAATTATTGAATTGGTGGTTGGTGATCCTGTAGGTTGCTTCTTATTCCCTCTGGTGACTGATCAATGAAATTCCAGGAGAAAAAGATCTAATTTGGAGGTTCATGGGACAGCCACCAACCTACAGGATCACCAACCACCAATTCAACAGTTAGATACAGCTGAAGATAATACACAGAAGTTTCTAAACATTTCTTCGAGAAATCCACAATATAAAGTGAAGTGTTAATTTATAAAAATTGATAAACTCATTTATTAATCTATATCTTGAATTTATTCCAAGTCATATTTTATCTTGAAGGAAAAGAAGATCCACAGGATTCAGGACTTTTTTATTGTTTGTAGACCGATGGATACTAATTTATATGATAATATTCTATATATATATATATATATAGAGAGAGAGAGAGAGAGAGAGAGAGAGAGAGAGAATGAAGTTAGCTCTATGTTCACTTATACTTTTAAATGTGGCATTCTATGTATTACAAGTTGGACAGTCTTTACGTAGATAATTATTTTTAAAAAATATTTTCTTGAAAAAAAATTCTTTTTTATAAGCAAGTTAATACTATTTCTATGAAGCTATCACATTCTGTACTGAATTATTTGTGCAATGTTAGTTTCAATGTACCATGGTTACAAAATAGTACAAGAAATTTAAAAACACAATAATTTGAAACAGGAACGTTTCCAATTTTTTCTTCCAGATTCATGTAATAGATTTAAGTCACTTAACCTCCATTAACAAATGAAGACCGCAGGGAAAAAACAAGCAATGTCACAAATAACAAAAATAGAGATAATCATGACAACTAGTGCAAATTTGTTTAATCTCTCAATTGGCAGTGATAACTAGGGCCCAGAATTTGATGAAAAGTCATATTTTCTGGGGAGAAAATTCTTATTAGCAATTAAGTGCATTCTGCAACAATTATATTAGATATATATGTGGTTTTTATAGGCATCAATTTTTTTTTCACATTTCCATAATACAGTCTTCTTTTACATTTAGATGCATTTACAGATCTTTTGTTTTGTTTTCATGAATTTATTGGGCATTTTTTATAGTGATTATGTTCCTAGCCTCTGGTCCTGAGGGAGTTCAAAACTAGCCAAGGTGATGGATTTTTTTTTGGATGGAAAAATCCAAAGAGCAAGTCTGAAGATTTTCAGCCTCATGAAAGATCCTTAAGTCTGAATAAAGAGTCCTCTAAGCAAAATTTATCAACCTCATCATCCTAGTAATATCTTATTTTTCTACTAAATGTCTCATTGGGTCGGTATGTTAACCACATACCATTCATGACATCTGTGGGTAAATAAGCATAATTAAATTAACTTGGTCTAGTAACTCCTAACAAAGAAGAGGCTAAGGTTCAACATTGGACTGTTACGCCATTGTAGATGAGTAGATTTTTTTTATAATTTGTAGTTAAATGTTCATTTCCATAACATGTTTATTAAATTATAACTGAGGTAGTAATATGAATTAACATAGGGTAACATAAACCCAGCTTATTCTTTCTTGATCTTGTTATATTTGTGTGAATGAAGTGATAGTCCAGATAATCACAGATTTTATCATATGTATTTGTGGTCACAGTCAGAGGCTAGAAGTGTCCCAGTATAAACTTTTTGTGACTATTTAACTCATGCCCCAAATGGGAGTCAATGACCAATCACGTTTCAATTATTTCTGTTTTACAACCAATCAGAGTCGTGTTTCACTAAATATATTATCAGTGTTATAATTACCATATTAAAGAAAGCTCCTCCTTACAATATTGCGTTCCTTTGGCAATAAATAGTATGATCTCGTTGCAGTGATAAACAAAGAAGCAGTAGAAGCGTACCTATCGTTTCTCATTTGTTATCAAACATCGCCGTTTACATTAAATATATAAATATTTTAAAATAACTATAGTTAAATAATGATTTGTGAGTAAATATCTTAATTTTATTCGTTAAATAGTCCTAACAAATGCCACTCTTGATTTCCAAATTCTCTAGATAAATTCACTCCTCACTTCGTGAGTCATGAATTTATCGATAATTTGGAAATCACTCGTGGCATTACTTATGATAATTGTGAATTCTTAATTGTTTAGTACCTCCATGTAGGGGGTTGGGCATGAGGTTAGTACCCTTACCCCGGAAAAATATTTAAAACTACAAAACCTCAAGGAAATAGAAATGTCTTGTCTTTATTGGCATAAGAAATTGGTGGAGAGAGGCTCCTTGAGGAGGCAAGACTAATAAGGAATTAGTTGTTGTGCCAGTGATGATGATGGTTTAGTAGCAATAATTAGATTTTCTAGTAAGAAAGTATGTTTTAAAATGCAGTTATTCAAATCACATGTTCATTATTTGTCTTAAGACAGTTATTAAATTATTATTACAAATAAATTGTCAAATTTTACATATTAGACATTTTAACAGATTTTAGATCATTTTTATTATATTTCATGGGCATTTTATAGGTATTTTTAGAAATTTTTAGGTCATCAATATCTGGGCTCTAGTGATAACATAAAAAAAATAGAATGTTCCAGTGAAAACAAGAGTACAGATTTTACTATGCTGGGGAAAAACAAGTAATATTCAAATGTTAAAGATGAATTCCATGTAAAATTTGACATATCACATGCAAATGAAATTTTCTTCCTTGCTTCCCAAACTGGTATATGAACTTCCGGTATTAAAAAGATTTTCAAGTGCCTAAATCCCAAAACATTGTAGAATATTAACGGACTCATACGTAACAAAGAATTGTTATTTATTTTAATTCAAATTCTTACTTCATACAAAAGAATTCATTTCATACATCTCAAATATGACGACGAATTCATTGTTAAATCAGTTACCTTTATTTTGTATAATTATTATTTGACCAAAGTTTATTTAGATGTTAATTATATAATTTCTTACCTGGTAAGTCAGTCGTCCTCAACTAAGTTATTAAACTGCTTCAAGTTATTCTAATATGGAGGCCTTTCGAAAACAATGTTTTATCTTCTGCATTTTAGCTGGAACTATGACTGATGGTGTTGTATAGCTTATATAATGAATTTATGTCTGCAGTTATATTCTACTCAATGAGAACATACCCGCAGACATAAATCCATTATACAACCTATACAATACCATCAGCCATCAGTTCCAGTTAAAACGCAAAAGATGAAACATTGTTTTTGAATGGCCTCCATATTAGAATACCTTGAAGAAGTTTAATAACTTAGTTGAGGATGATTGACTTACCAGGTAAAAAATTATATAATTAACATCTTATTACATAACCTCAACAGTGCTTACATATGAATTTCAAAGTTTCTTAGATCATAAAAGTCAAATAAATATTTTGTATCTCCTATTTATACTACTTTCACAATTGTTTGTTGAAATAAAATTGAAAACTTCACAGAGATTATCAATTTAGTCTCATTCTGTAAAAGAGATGCCATTCTACAGTTATGTCAGTTTTCTGTTAAAGAGATTGAAACCTATATATAAATGTTTTGAAGAGAAAAAGTAGATCCAACTCTCTGAAGGCTAAATCAAAATTAAAATGTTATTTAATTTTATTGAAACTGGTTGTGTCAGTTACTAAGGAATTCACCTAAAATTAACTTTTCTCAATTCTTTGTTTTGTGCTTCTTTATTTTTCCCTGTCTTCTTCAAATACATCCCTTTCATCAATATTTTGATAATTCATTAAAAAATGCCTTCATAAAAATCACTATTGTACCTAGAAAACACTTCATTTTTTTATGGTTTTAGACAGAAATATAAAAATAGAACTGCAATATAAATATCCTTTTTTAATAAATTTATTTGTTTGTTATTTTGAGATCACAAATTATCCATTCCATGCTAATTTAAGTTACATAAATATGTAATAACATATGTTAAGTAAATACAAAGTTTGTTAAGAAATTGTTGTTGTTTCTAATTGCAAACAGATGAGTGTAACTCTTTACTTTCCTGCTTTCCCGATATACTAAGGTATTCGATAAGTAATGGCAACACGGTTATATCATCACAAAAAAAATTGATTTAGGTTACTTCTGACATTATAGACTTCATTTATTGTCTCTTGCCAAGTCAACTATACATTGCCAAATCCTTAGAATATGAACCACTCCATCTGCAGTGCCATTTCTGGATATCTCTTTCACAGATCAATCTAGAGGTTTCTGGATATCAACTGTTGATTGAAATTGAATGCTTCTTTGAAGTTTTTTGATCTTAGATTAGATTAGATTTGATTTTTTTTTAGATTTGATTTGATTTATTTAGCCTGGTGGAGTTAAGGCCATGTGGCCTTCTCTTCAACTCACCAGGACAAACATATATTACATCAGAATATAACAATCTCAATTAACTCTAATATTAAATACTAAATAAAAATTTGATCAAAAAGATAATATCTATAATATTACAATCTATGATGCAACCAGTTAATGTTAGTTAAAATTAAGACTAAAACTAATAATAAATTGTATACAAGCAAGACATATTAAATTGTCCCTGACTAATGTGTATAAAAAACAAAGAAAAATAATGAGATATAGAAAACTAATTTTATGATTATACAATATTTAGAAGAGAACAAAAGAAAATATTTGTTAATTTTAATATTATTTCATAAATAATTAAATTTATTAATTGTTAAAAGAATACTTCTTTGAAGTTTTTTGATCTTAGATTAGATTAGATTTGATTTTTTTTTAGATTTGATTTGATTTATTTAGCCTGGTGGAGTTAAGGCCATGTGGCCTTCTCTTCAACTCACCAGGACAAACATATATTACATCAGAATATAACAATCTCAATTAACTCTAATATTAAATACTAAATAAAAATTTGATCAAAAAGATAATATCTATAATATTACAATCTATGATGCAACCAGTTAATGTTAGTTAAAATTAAGACTAAAACATAATAATAAATTGTATACAAGCAAGACATATTAAATTGTCCCTGACTAATGTGTATAAAAAACAAAGAAAAATATGAGATATAGAAAACTAATTTTATGATTATACAATATTTAGAAGAGAACAAAAGAAAATATTTGTTAATTTTAATATTATTTTCATAAATAATTAAATTTATTAATTGTTAAAAGAATACTATCAGTGAGGTGTATAAGTTAGTTTGTTTTTGAAGGATGTTATAGTTTGACAGTCTTTGACATAGGGCGGAAGGGAATTCCATGTTTTGGTGTTGAGATCTTTAAGAATAACTTATGGTCACAAGGGTTTCCTGTCTGGTGATGTTGTTGGATATTCGATAACTTCCCATTTCCACCTTCTAAACAAATTCTGCTGAACATCTTTTTGGGCAGTATTACTTACTGAATGTGAGAAACAGAGAATATATTATGATGATCTTGTAGATTTCCAGGCTGTTGGCCATAGTCTTGAGGCTTGTAGTTCCCCGATGTTTCGCCAGAGAGTGCATCTGGCATCCTCAAGGGTTGTCTTGAGACTGACAATTTTGTCGACTACCTGCCCTATTATACATTTAACCGCAATGTGTTCTCTCAGAGGTAGTCGACAAAATTGCTAGTCTCAAGACAACTCTTGAGGATTCCAGATGCAGTCTCTGGTGAAATGTCGGGGAACTACAAGCCTCAAGACCATGGCCAACAGCCTGGAAATCTTCTACAAGATCATCATAATAACGCCGGCCATGAAAGCCTAAGTCAATATAAGAGAATGTATTCATGAAATATTGTTATTCGAGACTTTCAATATTATAGATTATACATCAAAGACTGCTCAACAACATACTGCAAGATCATCACTAGGATCACTGATTTATTACAGTGTTGCCATTAATTATTGAATGCCCTAGAATTAAACAATATTCTTAGAATCTTCTTCCCACAGTTTAACTTCCTGCAAACATTCAGATGCAGTGTTGGACATTGGATTCAAAATTTGGGTAGACTAAGATGAGGTGAGAGGTTGCTTTACGTGTCTTTTTTTAAAAAGTCTGTCTTGCAAAAACAGCATAAATAAGTTATTAAATTATTTTGTTGGTTTATGGAATATAAACAGTGTTTCAGAATAAGTATTACAGACTTCTAGGGTTTGTAGAGGGGACTTAATAAATAAAGTTTTGATGAGGAACCCATGTCTGAAAACGTACCATTTTGATGTAAAATAGGTTTGAAGATCAAAACACAATGGGCTGATATCATGTGTCTTGTGCTTCAGAATAAATATTACAGATATCTAGGGGTTGTACTACAACTGTGATTACACGTGGCGACCCTGTTGTTCATTGCATAAAGTATACCTGTGATGCATCTTTTCATACACATGCTCCACAAGACCTGATGTGTGCTCAATAATTTCTGCTGCCACCAGAATTTGTGCAAGAATATCTTCCTGCAATTCGACAAGTATAGTAAAACCCCTAGAAGTCTGTAATACATATTCTGAAACACAATACACATGATATCAGCCATTTGTGTTTCAATCTTCAAGCCTATTTTACATTGAAATGGTACATTTCCAGACATGGATTCCTCATCAAAAATGTATCTACTAAGTCCATCTACAACCCCTAGAAGTCTGTAATACCTGTATTTCTTTTGCTAACGCTTAACCCATTCCCTCAGGAGACGAGGTACATTTGTTTAACTCTGCCAGTTATATATTTTGCAATGTTTGTACATTCAATGTTTTGTTAACATTTACAAATAGCAGAGGAATATGTTTTAGCTTTCATCTTTATTGAGGTCTCATGTACCATTATCTTTTGTTCATTTTGAATGCCTGAAAATATACAATATAATTTACGGTAAACTAATCCGGATTCTGGGGAAATGCAATTAGCACATAAACCTGAAGTGAATGGGTTAAGTTGGAGAAACTCAATTTTTTATGCCAACTTATTTAAATGTGTTGGTCAAAAATGCAGAACTATAAGATATTCATCAGCCGCAGCACTACAGCCTAATTCAAGCCTGAGCTTCCCCAGAAACCTCTTCCAGGCATCTCTGTCTCTAGCAACGAGCCACAAATTGTTTACCTTCTTCTTACCAAGTTGCTAACAAGTAATCCATCCAGTTTTATTTGATTCTTTGGGTTTCCTATCAAAGTAAAATTTCATCATCATCATAGTACATTCACAAATTAGGCCATTTGTTGACCTGTTTCAGCCTCAAGA
This sequence comes from Diploptera punctata, assembly GCA_030220185.1. Classification (NCBI taxonomy): domain Eukaryota; kingdom Metazoa; phylum Arthropoda; class Insecta; order Blattodea; family Blaberidae; genus Diploptera; species Diploptera punctata. The sequence goes on from JASPKZ010003521.1 coordinate 33,591, forward strand.
GAAACACATCCAGAAGTCTTTTGAGTGGACGTCCTGGTCTTCTTCTTCCTGCAGGTTGATATCTTAACATTTGTTTGGGTATCTTCCATTCGATCAACATGTTGCATCCATCTTGACTTATAATCAGAAATTGTTTTCTAAAGGTTCCATGTGTAATTCTTCTAAGATCTTCATTTTTTTTTTGTGATCTAGTAGTGTGTATCCTGCAGTCCTCCAAAGGTATCTCAATTCAGCAGATCTAAGTCTCTGTACATCCTTCTGTTTCAACGTCCATACTTCGCTACCATACAAAAGACTTGGAAGAGCCAGTGTTTTATACACTTTCAGTCTTGAATGCTTTTGGACTAACTGTGGCTTGAAGATAGAATTTATTAACCCTAAAATTCTTTAAAATTTAGATATTTTGCATTTACATCCTTTTCTTATTCATATGAGATATTTCATCCTAGATATCTAAAATTATTCACCTGCTCCAAAATTTTATTGTCAAGTACAATTTTACTTCTGACAGGATCTACACCTTGAAATACCATAATTTTTGTTTTCTCTGTAGATATCTTTAATCCATATTCTACTGTAATTTTGTTAAGTTCATACAGACCTTTCTGCAGATTATCTTCTGAATTTGCAATTATTATTTGGTCATCTGCAAACAATACGGTGTTTAATTTTGTATTTTCTGATATTCTTATTCCAAATTTATATTTCTAAGTAACATTTGAAAATATAAGATAAAATAAGTGCCTGATATATCAGTCATTCTCAACAAAATGTATTTCTGTTTAAAATACTTCATCAATTTGTTAAAACTATGTAGGCCCTTCAGAACATGTTCTATCTTTGGCATGTCATTTGGTACTCTACATGTTTTTCTCTTTTTTAAAGAGTAGGATAGCCCACCCTATGCCCAACCAACCAAAGATCCTGAGGGACAATGATTTTTGTGTTGGTGTTTTCTCCCCTAGCTAATAGGTCTCAAGTAAAGCATTAGGAACTTGCTTTTCACCCTCACGTCAGGCATCATGCGCTGTTAATACTATCATCAAGTTTCTGGCAAAAAAAAACTGCCTTACTGTTTCAATTTGGCTTTGTGTAACTCTTTTCTCAATCCGACGGCCAAAAAACCTTAAGGAACTTTGGTTCGACAATGAAACTAAAGCAATGAAAACCTTATAAGTAATCCTGAAAAGAATGTCAGAGAATGGGTTCTAGCATATCTTCCAGAAATGGCAAAGGAAGTTGAGACAAGTGCATATATTGGGGGAAATATTTTGAGGAGAATGTATGTATAATCTTTGACAATAAATTGTTATATGAGGATTACTGCCAGTCTTTATTAAACACCCACATGTGTGTACATATATGTGTGTATATATATATATATATATATGCTATGCATAAATAAATGAAAATTAATGTGCTTTTATGTTTAGTTGAATAAGTAAAAGGAAAAATTTATATCTTAATTATTTTTAGATACCCCATGCTGTTTACCCGGTATTGTCCAGGAATTACTCATCCTGAAATTTCTTGGCATAAATGAGCTGAAAGACGAAAATTAATGTACTTCTTATGATTAGTTGATAAGTAAACTGAAAAATAATTATAAATGTATATCATAATTATTTTAAGATTCCCCTTGCTGATTACCCGGTGTTGCCTGGGAATCTACTTATCTCTATCTTCTTGGCATAAATGAGCTAAAAAGAAAATTCATTATTGTGAGTTATCCATAAAAGAATACCCGCCATATGCTGCTATGCTTGGACAGGGATCTACATACTCGTCTCGATCTTCTTGGCATCAATGAAAAGACAAAAATGGTTATTGTGAGTTATCCATAAGAGATAAACATATGCTGTTGTGGACTTTTTTGTAGAGCTTTTTGATATATTCATTCTGTGTACATTAATTTTGTGTATTTGTTATGGTTTAGGCAGTGTAAGCTATTTAAGCGTCCAAAGAGCTACTTTTTTTTTCATTTTCCACTACAAAGGGCAGACAAAAATGGTTATTGTGAGTTATCCGTAAGAGATAAACATATGCTGTTGTGGACTTTTTTGTAGAGCTTTTCGAGATATTCAATTCTGTGTACATTAATTTTGTGTATTTGTTATGGTTTAGGCAGTGTAAGCTATTTAAGCATCCAAAGAGCTACTTTTTTTCACTTTTCCACTACAAAGGGCGATTTTTAAGGGTGTAGGAGTTGAGTATCACAAATCTCTTATAGCCAATGTTCATACCGGGAATCTCCTGAACATTTTGCAAAAAGCCCCATCACAATAGGATCAATGGTATGGCCGCGCATAAAGTACAAACAAACAAACAAACGTTCATTTTTATATATTAGATATGACATGAAAAGAAAAATAAATGTCTGAACCGGGATTTGAACCCAGGACCTCAAACTTGATACTTTAGTGTGCTACCAGTTATGCTATTCAGGCATCCTAGCACAAAAATTTATTTTTCATTCATATATATATATATATATATATATATATTCTCTGTCATGAGAGATAGCGGGAATTCAGTGTCACTGCCCTCTCGTGGCTACTAAGACAAGTAAACAAATTAAAGAGAATGTTTACTTTATAGCAGTGATGCTTCTTTATTTCAATGTTACAATCAAATTTTGACATTTAGCAATGAAGGCCTAATATGACATGAAGAGAAAAATAAATGCCTGAACCGGGATTTGAACCCAGGACCTCTAACTTGATATGTTAGTGCACATACCCATTATGCTATCCAGGCATCCTAGCACGAACATTTATTTTTCCTTTATATATATTCTCTATCACGAGAAGTAGCAGGAACTCAGTCTCACTGCCCTCTTATGGCTACTATAACAAGTAAGTAAATTTAAAAATATTACCTTATAGCAGTGATGCTTCTTTATTTCGATGTTATAATCAAATTTTGACATTTATATATATATATATATAAATGTCAAATATATACTATATATATCCATAATAATTCTCCCAAGGGCAGGTCTTTCACTGCAATCATAGCACTTTCATGCTATGCCTTGCAGCTTTACTAGGGAATTGTAGGTGTGGTAGCTTCCCGTTGCTTTCCACACCGGTGAAGGATGATGATGATAACAATGATAAGGATGATGATGATGGCCATATGATTTTGGGGACCATTTGAGCCTTAAAGTTTTCCTGACATTTGTCTTACAGTGAGGAAAACCCCCGATAAAAACCTCACCCAGAAGAACTGTCCTAACCGAGGATCAAACCCAGGCCCGCTGCATGACAAGGCAGCATGCTACCTCGAGACCACAGCGGTGGAATACATATATATGGTCATGGTCATTTTTGGTATCTATTAGATAGGATTGGTGAAGATCTATAAAAATTTTTCAAAAAGTTTTTCATGAGAAAAACCTCCGGAATTCACTAAAAAACAAATACTTACATAATTACTTGTATAGCAAATTCACTCCTTGATTTTTCTAACAAAGATTTCTCAGTTGTATCCATTCCTAACTGTTCACTAATATAATGAACTGGTATGAGTAGGTTTCACACAAACTAGCCTCCTCACAAGGGTTTTCCATTATATAGCAGTGCAGAACAATCTGGCTTTATTATTGGTTGAATTTTTATTGCCATGACAACAACAAGGAGTGTGTGTATTGCCTACTGGAAGACTGAAGTGTCATCTGTTGAACCAGTATCCAATAGGTGTTGCTGTAGTGATTTTTGTCACTAGTGGCAATGCTTGAAGTGAGGTGAGATGGTATCCTTTCTTAAATGATTATAAGTAAAGCATTCATTTTTAGCCCTCTTTAACTTACATGCACATGGAGTTGACATAGTTGTTTGTTGACATCAGATCAAAAGGGTGGAATACATGCTGGGACACACTGGACTCGTAATCTTGCATTAATGTAAAAATAAATCCCTTGTGTTATTCATTCTTGAGGAAAACAAATTAACTTCAACTGTTACAATTTATAAAACCTCAATCTAGATCTCTTCTTGTTTTATTCTTTAATGTTTTATGTATAGTTCTGCATATAATTTGAAATTTCGACAGTTTCATATGTATGTCTCTTTCAGTTTTTGTGTTTATAGTAAAATTACAACCCAAATAATTAAAATTTGTTACTTGTTTGACAGGTTTGTTGTCTATTACGATTTTTGACCTTACATGTTCGTTTCCCCAAAATGCCATTATTTTAGTTTTGATATAAGAACATAGTTAAATATATATCCATTGAATGAGAAAATCAGAGAATATAGAGAGAAATAGTTTACACATGTGGAAAGAATGAATGTAACAAGATTACCAAGAGCAGCATCCAACTACAAGCCAAGAGGTTCAAGGAATGTAGGAAGACCAGTGAAAAGAGGACAGAACAACTGTGAGGCAGAACAGGCAATTTTTTGCCTAGCCCATAAAGTGAAAAAGAAGAAGACTGTTACAAATTATAACCATGTGCATGTTTAAAGTATCGAAAATGAAGCTTCTCCTGTGATCACTCAATAACAGATTATTTTTATGTGATCGGTAAGTAAGCAGGGCCAAGTGATGTCATTTATACTCTGTACAGTAACTGAATATTCACTGTTTGTCATGTTATGGGACTAAAAATGAATGCATTAATTATAAGTCTATAATGATCTTAGATCCTGTTAACTTTAAACGTCTCTTGAGTGTACCTATATATTTTCTCATTCAACATGGATTGGTTCCTACTTATAGGTGAAACTATCAGTGCATTGGAGGTGTAAGACCTATCACTTGTGCAAGAAAGAAGGTGAGTGGAAGAGAGGGAAAAAAATTGGGAGGGAGGGAGAGAGAGAGAGAGAGAGAGAGAGAGAGAGAGAGAGAGAGAGAGAGAGAGAGAGAGAGAGAGAGAGGAGAAAATAGGAAGATAAATAGGGGCAGAGACATTGTGGGAAGACAGAGGGGAAGAGAAATAAGGAGCAAGCAAGAGGGAGAGAGAAATAGAAAGGAGAGAGAATTATAGAGAAGAGGAGGGAGAGAATAATGGAAAGTCACAGAAGGAGTAAAAGAGACAGGGGAAAAAGAAATAGAGATGTAGAGACAATAGGACAGAGGAGGTATAGAAATAGTGAGAGAAGACAGAAATAGAGGAAAGAATATGCCCTTGAGTATTAAAATGGGCCATGTCCATTTTGTCACATTTCAAGAAAACTGAAATTTTCTTCTATATACCAATTTAAATCATATATTATAAATAGTATCTATCTATCTATAATGGCGTAGCCCATTGTTGAACCATAGACAAAGTTTATTTTTTTTACACAAAACAAATATATTATTTATTTTAATAAACACTTGGTAACATGTAAAATACATTACTTGTTTTAGGAATTCACACTATGAGGTACATTCATTTAAGTAAAATATAATCACTCACCTTATATTTTTATTCTATTTTAATTGAAACTAGTTTTGGAACTTTAGATTTTAGTTCCATCGTCAGTATCTCTGCAACCGTTGTTCACTCTTCCCGAAAGACGGCTCTTCAAGACGACAGAACAACGGTCGTGGAGATACTGACGATTGAACTTAGATCTAAAGTTCAAAAACTAGTTTAAATTAAAATAAGAAGAAAAATATATGAGGTGCATGATTAAATTTTACCTAAATGAAAAATACAATTATAACACAAATATACTCTTGAGCAATCAGTAGATATGCTCACTTGTAGATGCATCAAAAGTGGATATTGTTCATTTTAATATACATGGGCTCAAATTGGAAGACAGAAGAATGAAATAGGGAGAAGAGGAAGAGTAAAACAATAAAGAAACAATATTGAAATGAATTATATTATTTTCAGTCTGATCATCTTACCTCAATATTAATGTTGATTTGTTCTTGAACATGTTTCAAAACAATTCAAGAACAAATCAACATTAATATTGAGATAAGATGATCAGACTGAAAATAAAATAATTAAAATAACCTCAAAATATCACTTCCTAAAATTAAATATTGAAATTAATGTTGGGAAGTAAACATTATGAGGTAATATAATCATTTAACATTCATCGAAGAAAGTTTTTTTTTAAAACTCACCTCATAAATTTCGTACTTTTCACAGAGTCGGAGCTTTGACTGAAGATGGATGAGATGTCATCGGAAACCATGATTTCGTGAAAAGCACGAAATTTATGATGTGAGTTTATAAAAAAATATCCGATGAATTAAAAAAAAAAGAGGAAATAGCTTTTATAACAGGAATAAGGGTAGATATCTTAATGAAATACAAAAATAAATATAAGAATCTGTCAATGATATATTTGACAAATTTATGGCAATCGTAATACAAGTTTGTTACAATTTAAAACTCACTTCAATTTACATAGCAAATGAAGTGAAAAGACTAGAATTAGAACTGCTCTCAAAGCATGCTTCAAATAAAACATACCATAGCAGTAAATTGCATGCTTGTTATGAACTCCATAAAACACATTTCAACATGGATGGACAAGCATTACAGTTAAGTGAACAAATAGTGTGTAGCATACAATTATCAACATGTTCTTTATAAAGCACCAATAGATAAAAATTATCACAAATATCTAAGCACTTGAACATAATGAATAATTAAGCATTTATGGTGCCTGCACCATGCAATCTTTCAGCTTTTCATATTCAACTCCTTTTTAAAGACACATAATGTACTTTACTTTTTTTAACTAGCAAACCTTAATACTATGTCATATTGACTATATTTGAATTATATCTGAAGAGAAAAAAATACGCTCACTAGGGTTTTAACCTAGAACCTCTGGCTTTCTATGCCAATGTTATACCAACTGAGCTACCTGAACCCTCCAATCTAAATGCAAATTTTTCTCTCATACATTGTTAATTCTCAATCGCCAAATGCTATGAATCTTTGCTCAATCACACAAATGGCAGCTTCTTTTTTAAGAAGACTTTTATTGGGAATTTAAACACTACTAAAGCCAGTGGGGCTTCTTTCCATTGACTACTGAATTTTTACATAATTTACAGCTACTTCAGCTAAAATGTTAGAATGGTATATCAAAACTTTTTTATTAATCTGTTTTTTTTTATCTAGCAGAGCCAAATAAATGAAGATCGAAAACAGAGCATGAGATTTGTAAATAGCAACTGTAATTCTTTTTCAGTGCCATCAGCTTGTCTACTGACATTAGAAAAATTTTAACTCACTTTTGAGGTTAAGTGCGTGGAAGACATAGTTATGTTATCGCAGTGATATGATAAATAAAAAATCTAAATTGCAGACTACAGGAAAAATTTCATTGTTTGCTTGTTGCTAATTGGTAATAAATAAGGTACATTACATGATCTTAAATTCCATCCTCAGGTCCCTTACAACAATCAACATACAATAAACTGTCTACACTTCCAAAACAATCTGGTAACATTGATTAGTCAATTCATTCAAAATATTTATGTATAAATTTTGAGTTAATCACAGTTTAAAAATGACACAAAATGCTATTATCTATCAAATAATTACATTTAGGTTATAAGGCAGTGTAAGTACACATCTATAACACAGCTGATCAATTAATGCATATTCTTCCTAAATAATATACACACAGTATCACTAACATTTTAAGGTGAATTGCTGAGATTATTTCTTGCACTGGTCTAGCAGTTTAAAGGATTCTGCTTTAGCACAGAGCTACAATACATATGCTGGTATGAGTCTGCGTGATAGATCATTTTTCTCATGAAATTTCTAACAGTGTATGGAAATGGTGCAAACCCATTTAGGGAGCTCCTTAACTATCTGCTCCAGATTAAAAAAAAGCTTACAAGAAGTATGAAAGGTTATGTTAAAATAACAGAATTATGCCTTACTTTCTGTGGAAATTATTTTATCAAATGTAATGAAATTTTTTAAATGTGTGATCATTCTTATCTTGTAAATTTGCTGATCTACTTCCATTCTAAAGAAAAATAAAGTTTTTTAAATTGTTATTTTAAAATTTTTAAAACCTTTTTTTAATGATAAAACTTTTTTTAACAATGTCTGCTCTGTGTTGAGAGTGTCTTTGTGAGAGTAGATAATTGAATTTACAAGAAATGAATGAAGCCACTAAAAATTTCAATACATTAACTTAAATAGTTCCAGAGAAAATTGGGCAAGAGTTTAATTTTGAGATGTTTCCCGTCATGTACGAAAATGTTCCCATAGTATAGATGATAGTTTTATTTTTAAGGGGGGTACTGCTCACAAGAAATCTCATGTTGCGCATTGTTGTTTTCTTATATTGATGACAGAAATTCTCATGTTTTACGTGGGGTAGCTTTTCATGGCACCTGTTAAGATATTCCTACTTTTTTTTTGTTTTTGTTTACTGGTTGCATTTTTAACTATAATATGAGGAAAGACTATTTTTTTCATAAATTTTGGCAAGTCATATACTGTTATTCTAATGCAAGCTCTTAACGATTCTAGATCCTGAGGCTCCTTCTTGTCACTATGTGAAAATGGTGGTCATAAAGAAACTAGTTTTTTAATGATAATGAGAGCATCAGTGGCTATTTACATGTTTCAAATAAGAAGCTAAGTCACTAAAAGAGAATGATGGCTGATAAAGCTACAAGAATAAAACCTTTATTTTTTTTATTATTACTTTTTGTTTAATGATATATTTGAAAGTCTTATTAGTGTTATTCAATGCATTATTCCTGCAAGTTTGATAAAACCCAATCAATAGTGAGAGAATATATGATTTTTTAATAAAAGTTTTCATGTATGTTAGTAATTTAGATTTAAAAACAGATTGAAACTGGTATTGAGTAGGATATTTAATTCTGGTATACAAATATGTTAACATAACTAGAACATGGTGAAATTTGAAAATCAGCTATTGCAGCACATAGTTTGTTGGAGAATCATAAAATTGAAAAAGAGGCCCAACTTTTAAAACACTTGGAAAAAACTTTAGAATTGACAATTTGGGAGAAGAACAAATTTAGATCCATGAATTTCGAGATTCCTGATGAACCTGACCTCATCTCGAAATTCATCAAATCAACACCAGATGGCAACGTTATTGATAGAGATTCCAACGAAAAGTCAGTAGTCATAACGTCGGCTGAAAATGAGAGAGATGTTTCTCTTCAAAACTAGTTCCCGTGTTTAAAGAAAACATGAAATACGAGGTAAGATGTAAAAAATGACTCATTAATTTATGAATAACCAGAACATGTCTTTCAAACTTGCCATTAAATGTCTGGGGGATCCAATATATTCCATCATAATTACATCATCCTTATACTGGCTGTATAAAGTTTAGAGAGTTCTTTCTGGTCATCTCAACATCATTAAAAATACTGAATTACATGAAGTCAAATGGCTTTACTATTGTAACATCAGGACATATATTATGGATAGTTTAAATACTCCAGTTTTTGTAGAGATTAGGATTCCCAGTTATGTATAATTCATACTTTTAAGTTTTTACATTGCATAATGAATGAGAACAGCAAAATAATGATGGCTTAAGTCAGGATTATATCATAATACTGTCCTGCAATCTCTGACATATCAGTAGCATATGATCAGATAATTTGTTTTAAATTTAAAAGAGAATTATAAAAGATAATCCAACACTTGACATGTCAATGTTTTCTAATTTTTAAACAATAGCTTTTTTATCAGATGATTAATTTTAACTATAGAGAGGATTATAGCAGATTAAGCACCATAATGATAAAAAAAATTCTGCTGATTTGATGCAAACTCTACCATATTATATTAACACAAGAAAGTGTACCAATATCAAAATCTTAAAAAAAGAGAGATTGGTATGCTGCATTGTAAGAAAACTTGCCAAACAACCAACCAGCAACATTTTTGTCAAATAAATGTAAGTAAATATCCTGAAATCCAACATTCCTTATCTTTTCTGCTATAGATTATATTTTTTTTTATTTTTATAATGTAGTCACTTTAACGAATATGAGATTTGTTGCAAAATTTCAGCAACTTTCATATAATATATAGTTCCAAATATAATCAAATTTCTATTTCATGATAAGGACGCTTATTTATTTGAGAAAAATATAATAGATTTTAAGAATTTCAAATTAATTTTAAATACTGCAATTATGAAAAATATTAAACATGAACAAGGAAGGTAAAAAAAAATGAAAGTTTTTTTTTACCATGGAATAACCCATTTAACATGTCTATTTTTTTTATTTAATTTATTTTTTGTTCAGTTTCGTTTAATTAACAGCATTCACTTAAAATCAAAGTTTCAATTTATTATAATTATCTTCTTCTAGTGATGTTAGGCCATGTGACCTCTTACAGACTCAATCCCTGTTTTATTTAGACATGCAATTGACCGTTTCTCTTGTGGCCTGTTATTCATTTAAAATGGCAATCCTATCACTAGATAAACTTTTGAATGTCCAACAACCAATTAGAAAGACATTAATTTTGCTTTCTGATTCAAAATGTTAATTTACCATAATAAAATATTCTCAATTTGCATTAATTCATCAGGCTGTTAAACAATTAAAACACTGATAATGACATAAACATCCTGTCAAAAACAAAATTAAGCACTTATTATGGTATTACAGTACAAGGCCGATTTAACACTGTCCAATATACCATTAACTTGATATAATGTGGATGAAATATTTCCTGTGATAAAATTACAATATTAATTTTTATAATTTCTTATTTTAAAAATTTTAATAAGTAGGTATCACCTGCAGTCAGAAACGAAGCACTCTTCAGTGAACAATGATCATTTTTTAAGGGTTGTGAAAAGTATTCTCATGATTTTGCAGAACAGAAAAACATGTGTTAATTTCAGTTTTCTGAAATGCTGTACCATTTTTAAAGAAATCTACATTGCATGTCCTGAGAGTTTAGTCTTGAATGTTGTAATTGTCCAGCAATGTTGCAGAAATGGAAAGAGTTTTCAATCTTATAGTTAGGCTGTATACACATTTTAAAGATCATTTTTAATCATTGCCGAGGTAACTATTCAAATTACAAACGTAATCTTAGTAACCCAACCATCCTCAAAACATAATTTTAAACTACAGAGGCTTTTCAGATTGTCATCCATCTTCAGCATTTGTCAATTGCTACTTCATGTGATGATTTTGTAGCAATTAATCACAATACCAACTATAAAATCATCACACATGGCAGTATTTGACAAATGACATTCCAAAAGGCCTCTGCAGTTTAAAATAATATGTAACTTTGGTCCCATATAAGCTTCCATTTTTGGTCCCATATTTTGCAACCAATATTGTTTTAAATGTTTTCTAATTTTATATTTTATGTATACAACATATATATAAATATGTGAGTATTGTAATAATTAAAAATGTAAATTTTTATATTTCAAATTATTTTATTTTTTTATGTCTTTGGACTATGTACAAGAACGAGCTACTGCTCATTTGGATAATTGGAAATTTATGTATGTATTTACACTACGAGTTTAAAATAATAGTAAAGAATGACTCAGGTAAGTTTGTATCTATCTAACAGGTATAACAAAGTGATATCTTGGATGGAGAGAGAAAGTAAATCAGGCAGTTGTTCATCTCCTCTGTCTCGCTTGTATGAAACTGTATCCAGAAAATAAATGTAGTGCTTTACCCACTCAAACAAAACTTACTTTTTTTAAGACAGAACAAAATTAAATGTACTATATACCATGAAAAATAATTTGTAAATAATGTTCTATATTTTAAATTCCATTTATCACAATATTCTATGGATTTTTTATTTTATACTTTAAACAACTACACTGTATATACTGAATTTTATGTTATCTTTCAAGCTTTTTACACTTTAACACTCTGTCCCTCTATATTGTCATATTTCAATCTATTGGGGTTACACAATAATACAGCAGTGAAAGCAAGTGCACAGAATATCATGTCGTATCGACCTTCTACTGTAATAATTTAAAATCAAGCATTCTAAGGATGCTCCCATTTTTTTAATTGTACAAATATTACTACTTACAAACATGGGATATGCAATTTTTTTTCTGTGAAGCATATTAAATTAACTAGATTAAGCCATATTAAGTACTTTCTTTGTTTACATCCATGAGATGAATAAATTAAAATATAAAAAAAATGCAAAAAAATGTTGTCAGTCAAATACACAAGAAAGAGCACTAAAGAAGTACTCGGTAAAACATGCTCCAGTACTTCTCTTGTGACTATCTCTATCAGGAGAACAACTTTTACTCTTTTGTTTAACAACTTTCTTTCCTTCTTTCTTTTTCCCCCATCTTCCAGTTCTGCGAGCAGAACTTCCACTGGGAGAAGACGAGACATCACAGTGAGTAATTACAGGAGCCGTCCTCTTGCTGAGATGATTTGCTTCTCCGCACATTTTACCTCTAGGTGTTCTCATCTTCACAAGAACGCCTTCCAAATGCATAGACGGTATGGATGGAGTTCGACGGATATGGGCGGAAATAACACTTCTTTCAACTTGGTTCAACAAACCGCTTTGCATTGGACCTTCTAAGAATTCATTAGGCGTCATCAGAAGATAACGAACACAAAACAGAATGTCTTGGCCTAAAACAGCTCTTCTATTTTCAGCTGTTAATTCAAGTCTTCTTTTCTTACATTCACGGTTGCACCACCTGTCAAGAGCATCAAATAGAATACGTTCTGAGATCAAATCCAGATTTTCTCTTTCAGCAATCAGTCTTAATACTTCAATATCCAAGTCTTCAACTTGTTCCTGTACAAGTACTTTGCTAGCATTCTGGTCGATGTACTGTAAGCAGTTGTGATGAAGGGCACCGCAGTATATTATGGCATCGGGGATGTTTTCATTTATTCCAGATAAGTAACTGTGATTTCCAGCCGAGTCTTCAGATTCAAGAGGAGGTGCCGATGGTGTTGGTGTTGAATTTTGTGATGAACTATTCTCTTTATTTTCATTTGGGCAAGAGAATAGGATCAGAATAGATCCGAATATGTCTATAAATCTCAAGAACTGATTTGTGATCTAGCTGCAAGTCCAAATATTCAATACAAATACGTACCAGTCCTCCACACTGGTATTTGAAAGCTGCATATAACGTTTTAAGGGCTGTTTTGATCGACTGCATGTGAATGTCTTCCTTATACAGGTATCTGCAATCAAACACAATTCTAAGTAAAGCATTTAAATTTAATATTTGAAGGAAGTAATAATAAATCAAGAAAAAACAAAAATATTTAAAAAGTAGTAATCACTACAGAAAATCAGAAAATCTACAAATTGAAGACATGCAAATTAACACAGTAGAATCATTTAAATAATTAGGTAAGTAAAGTGACCCCACTACAGGCCCGGAGGCCCTTGGGGTAGTAGGAGGTTAAGGCTCCTACTTTTTCTAGACAATCGGCACTTGATGTCAGCCGAGTTGACAGCCCTGCGTGACAACCGCCTTTATCCCCAGAACAAGCGTCTTGTACTCATTTCCGTTAGAGGATGAGTCGACCCCAGGGCCATAGTGCCGCCAGAAGTTTTGATCACCCCACCGGGACTTGAACCCTCGACCTTCCGACTTGTAGCGCAGTGCCTTAACCACTATGCTATGGCATGCCCAAATACTTACGTACCAAAGTAAATGGACATAATGCATTAGAAGAGGAAATTAAGGAAAGTTTGGTAAATGGGAATAAAGCTTATTTTACAAATAGAACCTTATTTAAAAGCAAATTAATATCAAAAACTGCAAAAATAAGGTTATACAAAACACTCATTAGACCAGTAGTTACATATGCTTGTGAAACGTGGGTCCTAAAAGAAACAATAAAACAGAAATTATTAATTTTTGAAAGAAAAATTTTAAGAAGAATATTTGGACCAAATAGAGGAACTGATAACTGTTGGAGAATCAAAACTAATAACGAACTAAACAAATTAATAAAAAATCAGAATATAGTAAACCATATAAGATCTCTTGGACATTTGATAATAATGGATGATCAGACACTGGTCAAGAAACTCTACAAATTGAAACCTATAGGAGTCAGAGCAGTTGGAAGACCAAAGATCAGATGGGAGGATGACACAATGAACGATCTAAAGAAAATGAAAGTGACTAATTTGAATATGGCAAGAGAGAGATTGGCATAGAGGAGGATTGTTGAGAAGGCCAAAACTTTCACTTTTGAAGTTGTCGTGTCTTAATATGATGATGATGATGATTTGAAGGAAATAACACTATGAGGTTCCTTTTAATTATTATGAGTAGGGATTTAAACTCACCTCATATCTTTCAATTATTTAGAAGACCATGGTTTATGTAATTTTGATACCACCATCTTGTTAACAGTTATTCAAAACAGTTTTGAAAGAAAATTTACATCCACAAGAATAAAGAGAAAACTATGAAATTCTCGAGGAAAAAGAAAAAAATTTAATTTGGAAGTTCATCGGTCAGCCAACAAAGGAACAGAAATCAACAAGTGCAAATTCAACAGTTAGAACGCATTGACAATATCATGCAGATGTGAAGAAACCATGGTCTGCAAGAAAACTTTTAAAATATGAGGCGAGTCTATATCCCTAACTCTTAATAAAACATTTAAATCCTTGACAAAATATGCAATTACTGTATTTACCCAAATACAATACTTTTATTTTTAAATCAGTAGTCCAAAAATCATTATTCAATACTAATAAATTTCATGGCAAATTTCCATTAAGGTTATTATTAAATTAAATTTAAATTTAATTAAAATAATTATTATTAAATTATGAACTTTGAAATTCCCGGAGAAAGGAGAGAAAATTATGATCTTTGAAATTCCTGGAGAAAGGAACCTCATTATCAAGTTCTTTGGAACACAGATCCAGGGCCGACAACTTGAAGAAAAGAAAAAACCAGTTTGTTACAAGCTGAAGATGGAGCAATAAGCTTTGAAACGATGATGGAGCAATAAGCTTTGAAACGATCGTCCAACAAAAACAAATATATAAGGTAAGAATGTTAAAAAAATATAAACTCAATTATTCTGTTAAATTATATTTGAAGAGAAAAATATATGCCTATACTGGGGTTTGAACCCAGAACCTGTAGATTTATATGCCAAGGCTCTACTATCTTTGAACCTGCAAACCTCAGAACCAGAGGCGAGTGCAGTAACCACTAAACCACAAGATTCTTTTGACCTTCATAGCATGATACATGTTACCCTTAACCCTTAAAATGTGAGAATGACACTTATCACTAGAGCGAGGAATTATATGAAGAAAATTACACGAAAATATGAAATCATAAAGACAAAATATGAAAAATATGAAAATTATAACGCAAAAATATTATGAAGCTACTATTTTCTAAACTTTTTACATATATTTATATACATAGGCCCACTATAACTTATAAGTGTACATACCAGCACATAAATGAGACAAACATAACTTATTTATAGCTCAAGAAATCAAGATATTCACTGTATTTCAATTTTAATTAGCTTTTTCATAAATTCTGACCCAATATAAAATATATTCATGATCTGAAACAATTTTATTGGATCACGCCATAGTGTAGTTGTATAAGGAAACGTGGTACAAACAGGAAAGTCGTGGGTTCGAGTCTCGATATTGTCAAGATTTTTAGCTGAACCAGACCTTCAGGTGGCATTGTGGACTTGGGGTCTCAGATCCTAATGGAAGTGAGTACTAGATGCATGTTCTGGGCACAAATGCGGCCATAAGGTAGATCCGACAATCCAGCAGACATCTCATGTCTGTTGTCTAGAAAGATGGGAGCTTCAACATGCCACTAACCCCAAAGGCCTCCCAAGACTGTAGTGGAATCACTTTACCTTCATAAATAAAAACCGAGAGGTTATATATAATGCAATTAATTAATGTACTGAATGATATTTAATTATGAAATCCAAACATATACAAGAAAGAAAAAATTGTAACCAAAACAAGCAGGTTTCCATGAAATATAGCACTAACAAAGTTTAGAACGGGTATAGTTTGGATTATTGCTGTTTTTACATTGCATAAAGATATTAAATTCTTGGAGATGCAAGTGTAACAATAACATTAAATTGGACGATTTAAAATACAAGTAAAACATTCCGGATGTCATATTTGGAGAAACAAGATATTAAAAGTTATTAGTCCATAATTGATTCCAGGTATTGTTTCAGTACTCTCTTTGCAATTAATGTTACATTTTAATATTGAACTTCAAACATGGTGAAATGTAGTTAAGAATTATTCTAGCATTTTTTTTTCATGAAATGGGTCTAACAGGTCTATAATCTTTGTCTAATTCTGTTTTGAACAATCCAATTGTCAATTCTGTTTGTAATACACAGAAGTTTTTTTCTATATTTTCTGATAGTAAACTATAAGGCCTGTTGGTCAAAATTGTTTTGCACGATGAAAAATTATGCTCAACATCACACAATGTTAAGGCAGCATACTTGTATCATGCTATATTCGATAGTTTGATGCCCTTACCTACATGAACTTTACTAATTTCACAAACCACTTAAACGGAAATGAGTATCAGACGCTTGTTCTGGGGGTACAGGCGGCTGTCATGCAGGGCTGACATCAAGTGCCGATTGTCCAGAAAAAGTGGTAGCCTTATCCTCCTACTACCCCAAGGACCTTTTGAGGCCTTTAGTGGGATTACTTTACTTTACTGCTTCAAGTTACCAGCAGTCTCTCCTATATTTAAATGCTGTAATCTGTTCAAAAAGTAAGGACTGCTCTCAGGTAACAATAACGAGTGACAACTATTTTACCTGACTATAGAATATTCCAACATTCTTTTCCTTATTCATCTAGGCTCATGTTCTTGTCTGGGGATCGAGTTTAGGACAGAAACCTCCATCTAACACTGTCACTCTGTGACTCCTCATCTAATTATTTGCTTTTATAAAATCTATCTATCTTGTTCAGAAGGAATACTGAAGAATTTTCACTTGTCTACCACGTTACACTGTCAAAAATTACATAAATACATTTATTTCAAGAAATATTTTAATGAATTCCTAGAACTTTTATTGAAAAAAAAAGTACGGGAATTTTAAAGTTGAAAAATATGAAGGAGTATGAAATTTTCACTAAAATATGAACATTTTGCTAAAATATTATGAAATATGAAGTTTTTTGTTGGTCTTATTTGATTCTACATATCATTAAATGTAAAGATACTTAGTCTCAGCGCTCTCTGACAAATAGTTTTAAAACATGAAATTTCATAAAATTCCGCGCTCTACTCATCACTTATCTTACCTAAGTAGGTTTTCAAAAGCTCGTCCATCTACATCTTCAATAGGAATAGTTGTGTCATGGGTAGCCATAGGTCCAGTAAGCATAGCTTCAAAAACTGGGTTAGCAGCTGCCAGGACAGTTTTATGACCTGGGAACCGCCATTGTTCTGGCCCCACGAGAAACTCAACATCACTGCCAGCTTCACTGTCAAACAGCGAGTCCCACCTGAAAAATAACACATTTATTTCATTATCAATCATCAATCTTTTACCTACTTATTTATCATTTTATTATTTATTATTTATCTATTTATCATCATTTATTTTTATCATTTACGATTTATTAAAATATTTTATTATTTTTTATCTATTCATATTTTTAGTAATTATTTATTTATTTTTATTATTTTTATCTATTCATATTTATTTATTTATACACTTACCAAAAAGAAAAAAAAGGAATGAATTACAAATGTAAAGTACTAATTTCAAGACGTGCATGCCTGACATCCAAAGAACCGAAGGTTCAATAGTGTAGATAGATAATTGCTTCTCATTCTCATATATATATTCTCTTTGAAACACGAAAAATGTGAAGGAAAGATTATTAAATATTATGACTTAGTAATTTTTATTTTTTCTGGTTCATCTCATATTTGTGATTTTCTTGCAGACAGCAGTTTCAGCACTCATGTGCCATTTTCTGCAAGAAAATGGCAAATATGTGGTGAGTCAGAAAGAAAAAAATCTAACTCAAAATAATTAAAATAAATCTCATAGTGTTACTTCCATTAAATATTAAAGAAATAATATTAAATTTATCCAGAGCATAACATTTTAGTCCACGGCATGACAAGCCTAAAAGGCCCTTATTAAGACATTTTAATTTATTTTATTAAATATTATGAACTCAATTGTTTAATGATCTTGTTAACCATGTGATAAAACTTTATTTAAAAACTAATACACATTTCATAGATTTGAACCCATGGTCTTGTAATTGATGGTCTGGCTCAAGAGTCACTGCAATACACTGCTTGTCATAAAATTCTGTATATGTAGTGACATTATGTCTTCCTGGCATGTTTACATTATGCAATTAGATTTAAATTTGATTAATTTTTTTAACATCTGAGAGAATTAACAATTCTATTATTTATATATTTATTTTAAACAAATGTCCAAAACTATAAAATAAGCAAGAGAAAAACTCTAAAACTCTCTCAATAGACAAGGAGAATTAACAGCTTCTCACTGGATCCCATCATATGTTGACATTTCTAAGAATGATACTGTATTTATTATAGAAAGAAAAATTATATTTGAACCGGGAATGAACATGATTCGTCCTGGTTACGAATTTCTTTAATCCTGACACTATGTTTTACGAGCTATGGAAATAACATAGTGACAATAGCTACTGTCGTTTTAACATCTTGCTATGTAATAAAGCCAAAGACAAAAAATTGAATATTTTAGTAAAGAAGCCAGATATTATTGCAGAAATTCCACGTAAAACTACAGTGGCAAAATTTAGACTGCTTACAGAACGTGACTGTTTGGCCAAACATCTATATAAAATAGGAATCTACACGAATCCAAATTGTCCTCTATGCAACAAAGATGAAGAAATGAACGAAGAACATCTACAAACCTGTGAAGTATTACCTGTTGGATCCACCATAGAGAAATATTGGAGAGCAAAATGCTAATGGCTTCAATACCAAGGCCCAGCATTTGAAAACAACAACATCTTGCTATCACAGCAGTGTCAGGCAAGTTGTTAAGGGAAAGAATGTTACTTTGTGAACAGGGAAACTTTGTGTTTTCATCAACAGTACTCGATTCATTTTTTTAGGTAAGTATACATAGTAACTATAAACATGCCAAAAAAAATATGCGAATGAGCAATATCTCCTGCTTGACTCAGTCCAGACACATCACACACATTTAATAATAAATCAGATTACAAAATAGGATTTAAATTTGTTAACTTACCTCCTTGGCAGCAATGGTTTAGCGTAAGCTGGGTTGTCGTTTGGGCACATATTGAATTCAATTAATTTAAGCAGGATTCAACAGTCAGCCATCCAGGAACTCAAGAGATCTGAAAGGAAGAGAGACCAAATTATATAACGTTGAAAACTTCTCCTGTCATAAGTAAAAGTACCGTAACTTAGATAGTGGAGATGGGAAATAAAACTTTAGGAACAGAAAGATGTGTAAACATTGAAAATCTGTACACAAATAGATAAAATTATTATTATTATTATTATTATTATTATTATTATTATTATTATTATTATTATTATTATTATTATTTTATTATTATTATTATTATTATTATTATTATTATTATTATTATTATTATTATTATTATTATTATTATTATTATTATTATTATTATTATTATTATTATTATTATTATTATTATTATTATATTATTATTATTATTATTATTATTATTATTATTAATGTCCACCACTGTGGTCTCGAGGTAGCGTGCTGCCTTGTCACGCAGTGTACTCGGGTTCGATCCCCGGTTGGGACAGTTTTTTCTGGGTGAGGTTTTTATCAGGGTTTTTCCTCAGAAAACTTTAAGGCCCAAACGGTCCCCGAAATCATATGGCCATCATCATCATCATCCTTATCATCCTTATCATCATCCTTCACCGGTGTGGAAAGCAACGGGAAGCTACCACACCTACAATTCCCTAGTAAAGCTGTAAGCATAGGATGAAAATGCTATGATTGCAGTGAAGGACCTGCCTTCGGGCAGAATTACTATGGATGGATTATTATTATTATCATTATTATAATCATTGTTATCATCATCATCATTATTACATTTGTGTTTTCTAGGAGGTGGCCCTGGCGTTGAGCTAATCCTCATTTGGGGACGCTCGCCAAATTATTTTGTGTCAAAAAGTGTGTTATGTTACCAAATTTAAAAATCCTCTCCTGTCAAGAGATGTCTTGTAAGGCCCAAGAGGCTTGAGACATGTAAAAGTATCTACAGAGAGAGAGAATGAACAAAGGAAAAGAAATCCACATTTTGTATAGCTCTCATTTTTTAATAACCGAAGCAAGCATACTTTCGATCATGAAAATACAGTAGATTTTTTAAGTCTGTTTACTGTTTCTGAACCGTGTGAACTGAAGAATTCATTCTGTTTTATCAAGTTTAATGCAAACGAATTAACATTGACATTACATCATGAGAATTTAGATAAGAATATACTGTGCACACATTGATTTAAAACAGTAATAAAAACATGAATCATGGAATCAAAGTTCAAGTTATTAACAAAATTATTTAAAAAAAGTATATAAACAGCGTTCAAGACTTAATGTTACGTTAGTTATGTCATAATAAAGTTTAGTGAAGTAAAGCCATAATTTGTGTTGATGTAACTCTCTGTATATAATGTCCTAACACTCTATATTCCTTGGAACATGTCCCTGTGTTTGAGCCTTTGGCATGAATTCCCTGAAGTAGTCACGCCCGGAGAACAGAAATAGGGAATATTTTACCTCAGAAAATTTTGGAATACGTTTTTAGCGAGGTTTTATTCTAAGGACTAAATTTTAAAGATGATTTCACCAAGATATCTAATTTTTTTTCTACACGAAAGGACCAAGTATTAAAAATAATTTTTAGTACATTAACTATATTGACAGAAAAGACAAGAAAAATAAATACATTTAAATAACGAATTATTAACTGCTTGAAAATATTCAACATTTTGGAGGATAAAATTGTATTTAGGCTATTGTTAAAAATAAATATACTTGCAAGTAAATATAGATTAATAATTTATCCATGTGAGTTTCCTGGTGGACGAAACGGAGCTTGGGCAGGTTTTTCTCGGGGTTTCTCCCGCCATAAATTTCATTCCACCATTTCTCCATACTCATCTCATCCATTTCGTTTATCCGCCCCTGTGACGGTGCGTCAGGAATGGTCGGCCGACACACTTGTAAGTTCACAGACCTCTATAAATATAGGGGCTTCATCTCATCTCATCCCTCGACTCGACCTTGAGTTGGACACGAGTTGAGGATATATTTTATAATTAATAAATGTATTAATAATCCATATATGTATTTGAATATTACGGCCCAGTTGGTACATCAAGAATCAGACGAGAGACCATAATTTGACGGCAGTAGATTATACAGAGGAACATTTGAAAACATTAGCTCAGGATAGGGATGTATAGAGAACTTATATCCGCGCGACCACAAACCTACGGGTTCGATAGTGCCAGTGAGTTAGTCATAAGTCTCTTTAAATGACCACTCGCTAATTACACTGGTCAACATGATTTTTGTCTCATGAGTACCAATGGTTGTACTTAATGCAGTTTTTTATCGTGTTTTCAAATATGCATTCGGAATTTCTGCATCACCCACAGTTTTTTTTTCATTTCAATTTCAATTAATGGATTTAAATAATTATTTTTTAATAAACCTAGATTTATTTCCGGAAATCTTCGCGCAGTGAGCGATGAGCCTGGGAACACTTTCATCAGGAGATTTCAGCTATGGAAAAGAGATATCAAGGCCGATTATTGTTGAACCATTAAAAGGGATGCTTCACAGGCGAAACATAGCAAAAATCGTCATTTCTAACTTTCTAGGTGAGTCCGAATGTTCGAATATTGTGTAGTTACGAATGTAGAAAATATTAAAGTGTTTGAAATTATAAATGCCTGTTCTCTCCGAAAACTTGCGTGATGGAGAAAACCTGATATCATATTTGAATTCAGGAGAAAAAATACTATCAGAATCACATATTTTTCTTTCTGGAACAAAAAAAAAAGTTTATTTTTTTGTTACTCAGTGTAATTTGAAGGAATTTTAGTTGTAGGAAGATCGTGATACTTTAACAGATTTCTATAAAGTTTGTCGCCAAACTAAGTGAATTCTTCAGCAAGTCAAATTTATTGTACGTTTTGGTGTTTTGGGGATTATGTACCTGTGTTATTAGCCTTTAGGTTATTCTCCTTCCAGTTATTTGAATGTGTCGGACCGCAGTGAAAACAAGGAGCGACATTTTAATTTAGAGCTTCATGTTAGTCCCGTCTTCCTTTTAACCCACCGACTTACCTCTATTAGGTTTTTATCATTGTATTTTTCTGATGGAAAGGAGTTGACCTACCACATCAACCCCCAACCTGGAGGACCAGGGGTTATAAGGGAGAAAATGAAGATTGAAGACACTATTTTAGATCATATTAAAACTCAGTAATTAAGATGGTACGGACATGTCCGGCGAATGGAAGAGGATCGGCTACCAAAATGTCTTTTGGAATGGAAATCTGAGGGAAGACGAGGCAGGGGACGACCTAAAACTTCCTGGAGCCAGGGAATTATTGATACATGAAGGAAAAACATGTACAACCAGGAGATTAATTGGACCGACCAATTGGCTGTTAGGAATCGGACGATGTCAAAGATATTAATCAAACTATGATCTATACCAATGTTACTCCCCATTTTTATTGATAGGACTAGGTGAACTTTTGGAGAATACCTTCCTCGTTTTATTTCAATAATATATACTGAGTTTCGTTGCGAAAACTAGAAATTGCAGTCTCTAGAGCTATTTTTAGGTTTTCGTTTCAGTTGAGCTCCTACTCTCGATGGTCCCCATTTTGCTAGTTAACTAACTGGACCCTACTTTTTTATTGATTACTATACCTCGAGTTTGGTTCCGTAAAAAATACTGCGTCCGCTAGAGCGTTAACACATCCGTGGCATCTTTACCTTGTGGCTCCGTGTGCTTAAATGATCGATGGTAACATTGCTCCCATGCCTGACAGGTCCAAGGTGATAAGCCAGACGAAAAAAACACCTTGGTCAAAAGAGTGGCATCATAAAAATACAACCGTTAAGAAACGCGGACGTG
>JASPKZ010003522.1:0-88341 GCA_030220185.1 Diploptera punctata
TCAGTACCAGTATATTCCCATTTATTTTCTAAAATCTGTCTCATACTAAAAGTCTGATCTGTTGTAGACCTGTTTCTTCTAAATCCACATTGATATACATTTGTAATCAATTTCCCTTTTACTGATTCAATTTTAACATAAAAACTCGTTAATTTTCGTCTTTAGGGTCATTTAAACCAAGACGAACGGGATACGTAGATTCCCGGGCATTGCCGGGTAATCAGCACAGGGCATCTTAAAATAATTAAGATATACATTTTTAATCCCCTCAGGGGTCCTCATCTAGGGGATATGTGGATGGCGACCACAAGGTGCCCAAGCTGAGCAAAACATTTCTTCCACTTACTTGTGTTTTGCACTCTTTTACTTTACTATCTAACCTCTCTTGGTTAACTCTTGTTTTTTCGACCCCGACGCTATTAGGGCATCCGAGGGCTAGGGAGTCTTTCCTTTCTTCCATTTCTTCTTTCCTTTATTTTCTTTTCTTCTCCAGAAAAGTCTGACCAGAGGCTATAAGATGGCAGTCCCATCACTGGTCTTGCCTTCCTTTGGCCAGCAACCAATCGAAGGGGACTATTATTATGCTTTCAAGTCTTATACGAGAATTTCCCGGAGGGAAAATTTTCTATAGGATCGTAACAGGCCTTGGCCTAATACTTGGAAGGAAGAAGAAGAAGAAGAATCATTTAACCTCCAACTTATTGACGTAAACATAAAAAACATTAATTTTCATCTTTCAGCTCATTTATGTCAAGATAATGGAACAAATAGATTTCCGGGTAATGCCGCGTATCTAAAAATAATCACGATATAATTTTTTCCTCTTACTTATTCAAGTAAACATAAAAACACATTATTTTTCGTCTTTCAGTTTATGAATGCCAAGACCGTCGGAATAAGTAGATTTTCAGCACGGGATATCTAACACTAATTACGATATACATTTTTTTTCTTATACTTATTCAACTAAACATAAAAAGGCATTAATGATCGTCTTTCAGCTCATTTATGCCAAGAAAATCGGGATAAGTAGATTCCTAGACAACGCCAATTAATCAGCATGGGGTATCTAAAAATAATTACGATATTTTTTTTTTCCATTTACTTATTCAACTAAACATAAAAAACACATTAATTTTCGTCTTTCAGCTCATTTATTCCAAGACGATCGGGATAAGTAGATTCCCAGACAACGCCAATTAATCAGCACGGGGTATCTAAAAATAATTACGATATTTTTTTCCCATTTACTTATTCAACTAAACCTAAAAAACACATTAATTTTCGTCTTTCAGCTCATTTATTCCAAGACGATCGGGATAAGTAGATTCCCCGGCAACGTTGGGTAATCCACATGGGGTATCTAAAAATAATTACCATATAAATATTTCCTTCTAGTTATTTAACTAAACATAAACATTAATTAATTTTCGTCTTTAAGTTAATTTATTCTATAAAGATCAGGATAAGTAGATTCCTGGATAACGCCGGGTGATCAGCACGGTATATCTAAAAATAATTACGATACACAATTTTCCTTTCATTTATTCAACTGTACAGTACATAATAACTCATTAATTATCGTCTTTCAGATCATTTATGCCAAGAAAATCGGGATAATTAGATTCCTGGGCATCGACGGGTAATCAGCATGGGGTATCTAAAAATAATTTCGATATAAATTTATAATTATTTTTCCTTTCACTTATTCAACTAAACATAAGAGCACATTAATTTTCATTTCTTCAGGCGTTGCAGCGCACGCCGCTCTTAGTGTTTTATACAGTCTGGTTTTGATCGATGTGTCGGATATTTTTAATTTAAATACTTTATTTATAGAGAGATAATATTTCTTAGCATTTTGTATTCATTATTTATTCTTCCTGGATATGATTATGTTTATATAGTCCCATTAAACAGGAGTTCATACATTTTTCAGTTATTAAAGTAATGTCAGTTTTACTGTTTAGGACTTGCTGATAGTATGTGTCAATTCTAACAAAACTATCACAGTCTTATTCAATTTAAGGGTGCAAAAGTTGAAAAAAATCATCCTAACCTTAAATTGGCAAAACAATAATTTATCGTGTAACTTATTTAAATGATCCGGACCGTAAATAAAACAAGATAATGTAAAACTCCAAGTTATTATTGTACATTATCGTTTAATATTGTGCAAATGTAAGTAGTTTCTACCCATTTGTTTTTATACTGTTTTTGCACTATGTAACTAATATTGTACACTTACTGTTATTGCTGATGTGCATTGTAATTTGATATTCCCGCATACAATCTTCGTTGCTATCAAAACAAAAGAAATCTCAATACTTTAAAAATGACCAAAACACTAGTGCGGCAAGTAAAAACATTTATTTTGAAATATTGATAGTGATACTGCAATGTCTATTAATTTTGGTATTAATTCATCACATCCAGCTATCCACGTATCTTCTATTACATCATCACTGCACACATAGTCTAATATTTTCCCCATAATCAGAAATAAATCTCAAATCAAATTAGTTTTTTTTTTTTGCGCTATAGTGAGTTTTGTCGTACTTATAGCAATGGCGACTATGATTGAAAGTTCAACTTCCTACATTTCGGGGTTGCCAACATATACAACTGTACTGTAATAAAATAACTATCCTGTAATAATACATATTACAAATCCACGTGTGGGAAGTAAAACCACTGCTCTCTATATATATACTACATAAATGTATATACAAAAAGTATCCAAAATGTAGTGTTAATATACATTATACGAAACAAATCACTGCATTTTAATTGAAATGAATTATATTTGAAGCAATATAAAACAATAAATACGTACTTGTCGCCGTGTTATCACTAATTGGTCTCACGGCCTCCTGTGGTTTCAACTAATAAACATTGCCTACACTGTTAACGTTAGTCAATTGTTTATAATTAACCCAATTATTTCCAACAAAGATGCTATTATTTTACTATTGTTTAGTATTTTGAAAACACCATAGTACAAACAAATAATGTACAATGCACATTTGTGAAGTGTTTTACAAAATATCGGAAATTAAAAACCTGGCTATCGCTTCGGTTTTTTAACACTTTCCTCGATTCTGTAAAAACCACTTCCCTATCTCGCATCGTAATGTACTATTACAGTTTTAAAAAATATAAGGTGGTGACATGACCAATAATACTTATTATTTCTCCATAGCAACACATATAACCGATTCGCCTTCTTAAATCTAACATTTATATTTAATTATATTTATTAATATGTCCACCGCTGTGGTCTCGGGGTAGCGTGCTGCCTTATCACGCACCGGGCCCGGGTTCGATCCTCGGTCGGGACAGTTTTTCTGGGTGAGGTTTTTATCGGGGCTTTTCCTCACCTGTAAGACACCCCATCATCCATAGTAATTCTGCCCGAAGGCAGGTCCTTCACTGCAATCAAAGCATTTTCATGCTATGCTTGCAGCTTTACTAGGGAATTGTAGGTGTGGTAGCTTCCCGTTGCTTTCCACACCGGTGAAGGATGATTATGATGATGATAATGATAAGGATGATGATGATGATGGCAATATGATTTCGGGGACCGTTTGGACCTTAATGTTTTCCTGACATTTGTCTTACAGGTAAGGAAAAACCCCGATAAAAACCTCACCCAGAAAAACTGCCCCGACCGGGGATTGAACCCGGGCCCACTGCGTGACAAGGCAGCACGCTACCTCGAGACCACAGCGGTGGGCCCTGTAAGACAAATATCAGGAAAACTTTAAGGCCCAAATGGTCCCCGAAATCATATGGCCATCGCAATCATCATCATTCATATTCATCTTAGGTTAAGGTTAGAATTAGGGACTCTCCTGGCGCACCATTATCAATATTATCACCCATCATATAATCGGGGCAACGAAACCCCGACATCCAGGCGCCCCAACCTCAGAAGTGGATTACAAATACGCCATGCCAGGAGAGAAACCAGGAATCTCGAAAGACAAATCTGGGGAATTTGAAAAAATAAATATATATTTATTAATATTTTAGCTAATAGCTTAATTGCTAAAATAAATTCACAAAGTGCAAAAAATAGTATGCAATACTCATGTGATAAACACATTACGGAATCTCGGAAATTAAAAAAAAATGAAATAAAACTCAGCGCAAGCGCCTCGTTTTTTTAAACTTCTCCTCGATCCTTATCAAGTGTTTACCACACTCGTATCGCAATATAGTACTAGAATTGAATTAAGTATGTAATTATCGTATAATTTTACTATTCACTCGTTGAGTGGAAGAGAAGGTTTTTAGGTCAATTCTGCCATCTTAAATAAAGCATTATTATTATTATTATTATTATTATTATTATTATTATTATTATCATCATCATCATCATCATCATCATCATCATCATCATAGTACATTCACGAATTTAGGCCATTTGTTGACATGTTTCGGCCTCAAGAGAAACACCATCCAAAAGTCTTTGGAGTGGACGTCCTGGTCTTCTTCCTGCAGGTTGATATCTTAACATTTGTTTGGGTATTCTGTGATCTTCCATTCGATGAATATGTTGCATCCATCTTCACTTATAATCAGAAATTTTGTTTTCTAAAGGTTCCATGTGTAATTCTTCTAAGATGTCTTCATTTTTTTGTGATCTAGTAGTTTGTATCCTGCAAGTTCTCAGAAGGTATCTCATTTCAGCAGATCTAAGTATCTGTATATCCTTCTGTTTCAACGTCCATACTTCGCTACCATACAAAAGAGTTGGAAGAGCCAGTGTTTTATACACTTTTAATCTTGAATGCTTTTGGACTAACTGTGGCTTGAAGATAGAATTTATTAACCCTAAAATTCTTAAAAATTTAGATATTTTTGCATTTACATCCTTTTCTTCTTCATATGAGATATTGCATCCTAGATATGTAAAATTATTCACCTGCTCCAAAATTGTATTGTCCCGTACAATTTTACTTCTGAAGGATCTACACCTTGAAATGCCATAATTTTTTTTTTTTTCTGTAGATATCTTCAAACCATATTCTTCTGTAATTTTGTTATTATTATTATTATTATTATTATTATTATTATTATTATTATTATTATTATTATTATATTATTATCTTCGCCATCATCGACATCAAGGTTTGGGCCTTTTGTCCTGTTCCGGCTTAAAACTGGTATCGCCATCTCTTCATGAGTGACCAACACTTCTTTTTCCTATAGAATTATAGTTCAGGACAACTTTTACTATTCTAGTTGGTGAAATGTGTTGAACGTGGTCTCTCCAATTAGTCTGTATTTTCCGATCATTTCCAAAATTGGTTGTTTATTCAGTTAACCCCTGATGTCTATGCTACTCCTATGATCTAATAGCGTACAACCTGCCACAAATCCAAGAAATTTCATTTCTGAGAACTCTATTTGTTTTAATTGGTCTGCAATTAATGTCTAGTTCTCACTGTCATATACAGGATTCTTTATTTATAACCTAACGGGGACACGGCGTTTTCACCTATGCGCGATTGGGTGTGCCACAGCCGGCTTTGTTCCTACATCAATTCCGCGCGTGAAGCATGTAATAATCGGAAAGTTGAAATTTGGTGTCGTGTTTAGCGCTAGACGCAAATCGGTTCAATATGTTACGAGCAGACTGTAAATTCAAAGAGGTACCGAAATTACATTTTGACCCCATTTTTTCGTGAACTGACAGAAGAGAGAAATCATATATAAGTGGTTTCAACAAGATTCTGCTACTCCTCATTAGAGGAGTCCATGAATAAAATTAGGAAGTGTTTCAAGATAGAGTGATTAGTGCTTGTTCTCTGATCTAAACGAGTGTGATTTTTACTTGTGGAGTAACGTGGAAGACAAAGTTTACGAGACAAATCCTCATAGATTGAAAGAATAAAACAAAAGATTTGAAATGAAATCGGAAATATTACGGCGGTCTAACTTAATCAAGTGAATCAGAGTGTGTTTTCCCGATATAATGCCTGTTTAGACGAGGGTGGACGACATTTCCAGCATCTTCTACAAGATGGGATTTCTATACATGCTTTACGCGCGGAGTTATGTAGGAGCAAAGCCGGCTGTGGCACACCCAACCGCGCACAGGCAAAACGCCGTGTGTCCGTTAGGTTATAAACGAAGAACTATCTTGAAGTATTGGCAATGCAGATACTTTGTAGAACTTCAATAATGTTTGTTTTTGTACTTTATGTTTTAATGTCATCTTTATTGGCCCTCAGAATTGCGCAATCTACTTAATTTTAATTGAACATTATTAGTTTTCCTTGACCTATATCCATCCATAATAATTATGTCCGAAGGCAGGTCTTTCACTGCAGTCATAACATTTACATGCTATGATTTACAGCTTTACTAGGAAATTATAGATGTGGTAGATTCCCGTTGATTTTCACGCTGGTGAAGGATGATGATGATGATAAGAATGATGATGATGGCCGGACGATTTTCGGGGACCGTTGGGCCCTAAGCTTCCTGAAATTTGTCTTAAGGCTCGTTTCCATTCCAACAAGTTGCAGGCACATGACGCGCAACATGTCCCGGCACATGTTGCACGTCATTTTTTGTACTGTTTCCAATTTCCTGCGGCATCTGCAACATTAGTGTAGAGGTTTGGAGAGCAAGACTACAGTTTCAGTCTATATAGTGAATCAGATACAGTGCTATCCAGCGTTTCTTGAGGTTCAAATATTTGAGTGATATGGACAACTCATTTACGTCAGCTTTTGTGGTAAAGGCAGGTGCATACTATGAACTTCTAAAAAAAGGGGGGGGGGCGAAAACGACCGAGATAGTGGATTAGAAGTTTTCTAGCGAAAATACATTCGGAAGGAGCCTACAACTCGTTGATGGGAGACTTGCGTCTCCAAAGTGGTTACGAGAATTTTGTTAGAATGGCAGCAAGTGATTTTGAATTTTTTAGTTTTTTCTCTCATGTATTGAGACCTCAGTGAATGAAGTTTCATTTCAACTTCTTGAACAGTGCATTCAATATCGATAGAAATCCGTTGCAGGGCATCGTTTCTATTGTTGCAATTCTTGTGTTTTGGACTTGTTACATTTCACAACACTGTCTCCTGTTCATATAGTGCAACAAGTTTCTCCACGTTACACTTAGGCCACTCCATCACAAAAAAATAACAGCCCTGACGTCACTGAAAATAACAAACAAGAGAGCACGTTTGAACTTAAACTCGCAGTGCAGCGTCTGGAAGACAGCGAAGTATGGATATTGTACAACTAGTTTGAAAGGAATGTGCGAATATAGACTCTATAGACTGTACTGCGCATGCGCGTGTCCTCGGGACATGTTGCAGTCTGTTTCCATTATCCTGTGGCACAAGTTGCGATACATGTTGACCAACGCAGTCGCTTGGCACATTTTTGTCCCCGGCACTTGTGCCGCAACATGTTGCATACTGTTTCCATTTCAACAAATTTCGGGCACATGTTGCTCAACTTGTTGCGGGACAAATTTGTATTAATGGAAACGAGGCTTTACAGGTGAGGAAAACCCCCGATAATAAACCTCACCTAGGAACCTGTCCCGACCGGTAATCGAACCCGGGCCCGCTGCATGACAAGGCAGCATGCTACCTCGAGACCACAGCGATGGACTATCCTATATTATATCTCAAATATTTAAACTCGTTTATTTGTTCAATAATTTCCCCATAGGTAAAACGTTTTGCTCTACTGGATTGTGTCTCCTGAAAAGACATTACTTCAATCCGTTGATATTTTCATCCCATATTTATCAGCAACCTAGCTTAAAGTGTATGTATTTCATCATCTGATCTTCCTATGATTATCTGATCATCAGAAAAAAGTAATCTGGTAAAATTTACATTATTATTAATAATTAAAAGTATTCCGTAAAATCTTTAACCATTTTTAACGATATCGTCTATATAAATATTAAAACGATTGGGTGAAAGTGGGCACCCTTTTATTACTCCTCGATTGATGATTGCTTATTTCTTCTTCTTCTTCTTCTTCACGGTTCAGGCTTATTTACTACCTTGTTCCGGCTCCAAATTGCTGCTCTTTCCATCTTTTCCTTGGTCTTCCCAAACTTCTTCTTCCACGTGGTGAATAGTTGTATGCTGCTTTGTGTATTCTATTCTCAGTCATCCTTGCCAAGTGTTCTTTCCAGTTTGTTCTGTATTTCTCTATTGTTGAGTTTAATTCCTCTATTTTTAGTTGTCTTATTTCTGTGTTATGTTTTTTGTCTGTTTTTTGATATCCTGCTATTGGTCTGAAGAATCTCATTTCAGCAGCTTGTTTCCTGGCAGATTGTTGTGTTGTCACTGTCCATGTTTCGAATCCATAAGTAATAATAGGCACTGCCATTGTCTTGTATAATTTCATTATAGAGTCTTTCCTGGCTTTATTTTCCAAAGTTCTTTTTAGTGTACCTGTTATATAATTAAACTTATTTATTTTATTATTTATATCTGTTTCTGCTATGATTGCTGATTTATTACCACTAATTAATATTTGTATTCTTATTTTGTTAATTATTTTTACTGACCTTGGTTAGGGGTAAACACTGCACTGGTCGTCACCAACCCAGAGTTATCTGATGAAGCTATAACCGTACGTGGTAAATAACGACATCCTGCAAGAGAGTTGGGCCCTGCTTAACTGAATACGGCGGATTTAGACATGGCTGTCGATAAAAAGTCCCAACACACTTTACCCCAAATCTGAGTATTGGTAAAGGTGTAGGAGTAGGAAACTCCGGAAAGAGGACTCTCGTCAGCCGAGGAGAAGACAACCTTCTGAGGGAAGGGTCTCCAACAGAAAACCTCCGGTCCTCCCGGTTGAGGATTGTGCGTCGGGCTGGAAACCTACCATGTAAAGCGATTTTTCTCAAAAGTCTCACACGATTAAGCCAGACGGAAATATAAGACAAGACTTGAATTACGGAAAATGGACAAACGATTAGGTAGGAAAGACAAATTAAAAATCGGAACATGGAACGTCAGAAGTTTAAGGGATGAGGAAGCCGAACTAATCATAGAACTCACAAATATAAAAATGAACATAGCAGTGACCACAGAACAAATAAGAGATTAAAGGGTACAAAAGATGTTAAAGATTATGTAATGATATATTCTGGAGTAGTCCACCGCTGTGGTCTCGAGGTAGAGTGCTGCCTTGTCACGTAGCGGGCCCGGGTTCGATCCCCGGTCGGGGCAGTTTTTCTGGGTGAGGTTTTTATCGGGGTTTTTCCTCACCTGTAAGACAAATGTCAGGAAAACTTTAAGGCCCAAACGGTCCCCGAAATCATAAGGCCCTCATCATCATCGTTATCCTTCACCGGTGTGGAAAGCAACGGAAGCTACCACGCCTACAATTCCCTAGTAAAGCTGCAAGTATAGCATGAAAATGCTATGGTTGCAGTGAAGGACCTGCCTTCGGGCATAATTACTATGGATGGATATTCTGGAGTGAAACAGACAATAAGGGCAGCTAAATCAGTAACCATATGGGTAGATAAAACATGTAAAAATAAAATAAAAAGTTATGAGTTAATAAATGAAAGAATATTGTGTGTAAGATTTAGAATAGAAACAGGAAATCTTTATACTGATTGAATTACTTACTTACTTACTCACTGGAACTATCGAACCCGTAGGTTCATGGCCGCGCGGGACATAAGCTCTCCACACATCCCTATCCTGAGCTAATGTTTTCCAATCATTCCCTGTATAATCTACTTCCCTCAAATCATAGTTAATGTTATTCTCCCACCTCATTCTTGGTCTACCAACTGGGCGTTTTCCCTCTGGCTTTCCTACAAGAAGCCTCCATGCAAGTCTTCCATTCCCCATACGTGCAACATGTCCTGTCCATAGCAGTCTACGAGACTTAACTATTCTTATTATATCTGGCTTCCTATAAAGACCATGTAGTTCATTGTTATGTAGTCTTCTCCATTCACCTGTCTGTTCATCTCTCTTTGGTCCAAACATTTTCCTAAGAACTATATTCTCAAATACTCGTAATCTCCTTTCTTCCCTTAAAGTAAGAGTCCATGTTTCGCACCCATATAATATAACTGGTAGAATAATAGTTTTATATATTTTCAGTTTAACGTTTTTTCAAAGGAGTTGGGACGTCAAGACACTCTGTAATGCATAATAGCATGCATATCCAGAATTGAGCCTATGTTTAATTTCTTTGTGCATCTGATATCTATTTGTGATTATTGTTTCTAGGTATTTGAATTCAGCCACTTTCCCAAAATTTCCCTCATTTTTCATTAGCTGTCCATTTTCATTATATAATGTATTTCTACGTGTGACCATATTTATTTAGTTTTATTGATATCTACTTCCAGTCCAAATTTCTTAGTGTTACTGAGTAGTGTGTGCGTGTTGACCTTTTAGCATCTCTTCGCTATCGCCTAATGCACTACATGATCTTACTCTTACTCACTGGTACTATCGAACCCGTAGGTTCATGGCCAGTAAAGTATTCCCACTTCAGGTCTCAGGAGGCCCTTGGGTTAGTGGGAGGTTAAGCTTCGACTTTTTTCTGGACAATCGGCACTTGATGTCAGCCGGGTTGTCAGCCTGCGTGACGGCCGCCTTTACCCCAGAGCAAGCGCCTGGTACTCATTTCCGTTAGACGCTGAGTCGACCCCAGGGCCATAGTGCCGCCAGAAGGTTTGGGTCAGTTTAAAAATCCTGACCCCACCGGGACTTGAACCCTCGAACTTCCGGCTTGTAGCGCAGTGCTTTAACCACTACGCTACGGCGTACCCCTGTACTATATCATCAGCATACATTATCATCAGCATAAATTATTATTATCATCATTATCATTATTTATATTATTATTATTATTATTATTATTATGATTATCATCATTTTCATTATCATTGTTATTATCATTATTATTATAATTATTATTATTATTATTTATTATTATTATTATTATTATTATTCCTTATAATAGTATTCTACGTTACGCATTATATTACTCGGCTCTCTGACTTGTGAGTGTGAATATTCGTAACACATTTTTTTCACCCTTACATTAAATCCATGAATGTGCATTGTGTAAGGTATTACTCAAGAAACGACTTGTCACTCTAACAAACTAAAACTCTCTTAAGTTATCCAAGATTTTGCATAACTGTAACATTTCCTGCTCATCTAACCGTCTCGATTTCAAGTTTCTAATTATGTTAGGTGAGGAGAATGTCTTATACAAATGAGATTATGTTAGTAATGTAGAATGAAGACTTTAGAGATCATGAAAGGAAAACATATTTTCTATAGAGTAAAATACGTGACTTTATTTATCAACTTGAGATTTTAAAACAAAAAAAGAAGATAGTAATGGGGAAGTTAATTGCGTTTCTTGTGGCTACGTGAGATTCTAACAGAACTCACGATTAAACATTCCTAGCATCTCTGCTACATGCCAACTGTGTGCTGATGAGAAATTATGTTCCTTGTACCCATTTCATAGGATGTTCCATACGTTTTTACATAAGACTGTGGTTTTCAACTTTCTTGCCTCCCAGCCTACCCTATACATACACGATGGTTATTTCTCACTTTCATCTAAGGGGTATTCAGTACGACTATTTCTGGCTCTCCTCTAAGAGGTATGTGATTAAAACTGACAATGTGTTGGAGTTAGACCAAAACATTGTTTTTAATAGAGCTGTGGAACTAACTCACTGTCACTGTGGGGCTCAAAGGTTCATGGCCGCGCAGGCATAAGCTCTCCATTCGTCCCTATTCTCAGGAAATATTTTCCAGTCATCCCATATATTATTTCTCTTTCAAATCACGATTAATATAATTCTCCCACCTCATTTTCGGCCTACCTGCTGAGCCCGTTCATTCTGGTTTTCCTACAAGGAATTTCCATGTCTCTTCCATTCCCATTTTTGCCTTATGTCCTACCCATCTCAGTGTTCGAGACTTAACTGTACTTATTACATCTGGTTCCCCATAAAGATCTGTACCTCAGTGTTATGTATTCTTCTCCATTCATCTGAATGTTCGTCTCTCTTTTGGCCAAAAATTTTCCAAAGAATTTTCTTCTTCTTCTTCACTTCACGGGCTAAGCAAATTACCTGTTCAGCCTCACAGTTGTTCTGTCCATCTTTTCACTGGCCTTCCTACCTTCCTTGAACCTCTTGGCTTGTAGTTGAATGCTGCTCTTGGTAATCTTGATACATTCATTCTTTCCACATGTGTAAACCATTTCTCTCTATATTCTCTGATTTTCTCATCCAATGGATATATATATTTAACTCTGTTCTTCCTTAGAAGAACAAGGGGCTGCACAAGATTGGATCGGATAAGGAATGAAGATATAAGAACAGAGTTAAATATATATCCAAAGAATTTTATTCTCATGTATTCGTAGCCGAGCGGTTAAGGTAGGAAACCTTGGCGCAGAGCTACGGGACTTGCGCTGGTTCGAGTCTCCATGGGGGAAGAAATTTTCTCATGGTATTTCGGCCAGCATCGTGAGGCAATTGGGTAGCTACAATAAGTAGCGGCTCCAGGTTGAGGAACCAGCTAAAACGGCTGGGGGACTCGACATGCTAATCACATGTCACCCCTACACTGGCTGTTGATCATCTACTTCTGTGATTGACACATGTGGATGTGAAGGGCCAGCAGCCGGCTGGTAAAAGGGCAACCGCTGAACAGTGGAAAGACCCTCAATCGGATGTATTGGTAGGGTCTAATATTTATATACTCTTTAAAGTTGAGTCCATGTTTCGCATTCATATAATATAACTTCAAAAATTACAATTTTATATACATTTTAGTATAACTTTTTCTGTATATATTGGGATGACAAGAATTCCTGTAATGCGTAAAAGCATGCATTTCCAGAATTTAGACTATTTTCTGCACTACATTTCGCCTTCTAATTATTGTTCCAAGGTATTTTACTTCAGCCATATCATCAAATTTGCCTGCGTTTGTTATTAATTGTCCATTTCCGTTATGTATATCTCCCCTCTCACTACAATTTTAATGGCGCTCCCCTATGGGATATCTACTTAAAGCTTACCTTTGTTTTAGTAGGGGATTTGGAAATACTTTCAAAATACGATTCTAACTTTTTTAAATCAACAAGTTTATATCAAATTTACAATCTCCGAAAAAATACATTGGTATACAAGATACAAATATTCAAGTACCGGTAGTCCATTTTGAAAACTGTTACAAAGGAAACAGCCCACCTAACACTACACAGTGCGTTTAAAAAGTGTTAGTACAGTGGGTAATTTTACGTTTATTTTTTAATTACTTACTTACTCACTGGCACTATCGAACCCATAGCTTCATGGCCGCACGGACATAAGCTCTCCATACATCCCCATCCTGAGCTAATGCTTTCCAATCGTTTCCTGTATAATCTACTTCCCTCAAATCATAGTTAATGTTATTCTCCCACCTGATTCTTGGTGTACCAAACTGGGCGTTTTCCCTCTATATTTATTTAATTGGTAAAACACTTCATTTGCCCCAGTCTCCCATAGTAATCATTTCCTCTAAAGAAATTATGAACTGTGGTATCATTTTCGATATCTATCCATCCATAGTAATTCTGCCTGAGGGCAGGTATTTCACTGAGATCATAGAATTTTCATACTATAATTTGCAGCTTTACTAGGGAATTATAGGCGTGGTAGCTTCCCGTTGCTTTCCACACCGGTGAGGATGATGATGATGATGGCCGGATGATTTTCGGGGACCGTTGGGGCCTAAGCTTCCTGACATTTGTCTTACAGGTGAGGAAAACCCCGAAAAATTCTCACCCAACCGGGAATCGAACCCGGGCCCGCTGCGTGACAAGGCAGTACGCTACCTCGGGACACAGCGGTAGACTATCTTCGATATAAGTTTGTGAAATAATTAACGATCACTTGATGATACTATCAGTCATATTGTTAAATAAAACTTTGAAATTTTCTTAAAACGGTCCATCATATTCGAAACTGCGTAAAGTGCAAATTTGTTTACATTGCCAAGACAAGCAAGTTAAGAGACCAGAATATCCTGATGTAAACTGTTTCAAGTTCGTTCCAATAACATAACGTGATGTAGAGAGAGTATTTTATCATAAGTAATGCCAGAGTGATTTCCAAATTATCAATAAATTCACGACTTACGAAGTGAGGAGTGAATTATATACAGAAATTATCGATAAATTCACGACTCACGAAATGAGGAGTGAATTATATACAGAATTTGGAAATCAACAGTGGCATTTGTTAGGACAATTTAACGAATAAAATTAAACTATTTACTCACAAATCATTATTTAAATACAGTTATTTTAAAATATTTATATATTTAATGTAAACGGCGATGTTTGAAAACAAGTGAGAAACGTTTGTTACGTTTTACTTGTTCATCACTGCAACCAGATCATATTATTTATTGCCAAAGGATCGTAATATTGTAAGAATTCACCCTAGTGGAGAAAAAATGAAATCCATCAAACTGTTTATAACCAATATTATAGCTTATTAATTAATTTCTGATGTCCTATAATGGAAATATGTCAATTATATTTTTCTGAAATGTAAATACCTGGGAAATAATACATTTAAGAAAGTGAAAACAGTGTTTTTTTGTGGTATACTCAATTGCTACAAATGTTTTTTCTATTAAATCCCGCAAGCAGAATCTGGTTACATTCGTGCACTATATATGCAATCTGAGAACCACTTGCATTCAAAGGTTCTTACATCTTAATATATAAATTGTTATATTCAACATTTTTCTCATAGAGTCAGTCACTGCAAAATAATGATCTGACCTATTCAGAATGTTAAAAAGGTGGAGCTTGATTTTAATGTGATAAAATTAAATTGATAAATTCGAGACTAAAACGACTATGATTGGTTGTAAATCAAACTTCATTGAAATCTGATTCGTCATTGACTCCCATTTGGGGCATGAGTTAAGTAGTCCCAAAAATAACTGAATTTAGGCAACCAGTTAACTTCATTACATAGATAATGGGATTTATTGCCTTTTTTTCAGAATAAAGAAAATACATATGCATTTACATTGCGCACGGGCCTGCTTGGCCGTACGTGCATTATTTTTCCATGAATAAAAAATAAAACTAATCATAATATAAACAAATACCTACAAATACACATGTATCAATAACAATAACAGGCTACATATAAGTAAAATCTATGCCTACACTACATCACAATAATACATATCTACACTCATCCATATTCCGTACATTAATATTTTAAAAAATGCTAGAAAACAAATTAGAAAAAAAACACAAACACATACACCCCACCCACACCCCTACACATATACACACCGCACGCTCATACCCCCTCCCCCGTCACTGCAGACATCAAATACACTATCAGACTATTCAACTTATCAGACCTACTTATTATATAATATAATTTAAGATCGTAAACAAAGACCATATTGAGATATTTCTTATTGATAATACATATATCCTTAATCTACAGTTTTGTTATATCTCAATTTCCTTACTGTACCCAGAAATTTGCATGTTTTTTATTCACACTCGATCCGTCCTAAAAGATCCCAACACTCCACTCTCCCTCGATCCGACCTGAGAAATCTCTCCGGCAGCATCTGTAATCTAAGTTGTTCTGTCTCTCTACAGAATGCTATAATATGCTGCCAGTTTTCATGGTCATCGCATAGCGGGCATCGTTTAATGCCTTCATCATTTGTTAAATTATGGGCCATCCATCACCCCAAATGAAACCATGCAATAGCACTCTATCATCCCCATCCAAAGAGTCAATATATTTCTCCCTTCCCCACGAAAGTTTCAGTTCCGTCGGCAGGGTGAGCGATATTTTCTGGCTACACTCGGCTTCTATATACTGTCTGTCTATATCGATTAGTCTCTTCTTAACTCTCCTCCAAACATTTATATTATTCCGCGTACTCCTCTCCCATACCCAACCCATCCATATGCCCTTCAATCTCCTTTCTACACCGATTACCAATCTCCCGAAACACACTGCCTTTTCTGTTCATTGTAACACTCTGCTCTAAGCTAGTCCTGATTCCCGTTATTATGTCCAACCAATACTTAATAGCCATAATGTTGTCCCTTATTGTGTCCGAAAATGTACCGAATTCTTTCAGTATGCCACAATTTGAAGTCCCCGTTGCTAATCTCATCGCTTTCTTAAGAAACATAGGTTGAATTTTGTCTAGTGTCCCCGTTCGTTCCCAACCCCATAATTCTGAGCCATACAGCATGGTCGCTCTCACAGTCGAAGAATAAACCTGTTCTAGTGTACGCATCGGTACGTTTCGCAATTTTGACATATTAGTAAGCATTTCGCTTGTCCGGCTCTTAGCTCTCATTGTTGCATTCTCGATGTGTCTCGTCCATTTCCCATTCATTGTCAAAGTCATCCCCAAGTAGACAAAGTTTTTTAACATTTTCTAAATTCTCACCACGGTATGTCCACCTTTCTCTCCCGCTGTATACCGACCGTTTTTTAAAAGTCATGGCTTACATTTACTAACGTTAACAGTAAGTCCACAAGTCGTACAGTATGTCGATAGTAAATCTAAACCCTTCTGCATGCCATCTACTTTCGTGGAAAAGAGGTATAAGTTGTCTGCATACATTAGAACAGGAATACTTCGCCCACTCACCGTTGGAGCATCGATCCCCTCTACTTCCAGCATCAAAGCTACATTGTCTATAAATGAGTTAAATAACAATGGTGACAATACGCATCCCAGTTTTACACCCTTAACTGCCTTTATATTTTCTGAAACTTGGTCCTTCCCATATTTAACACAGAACTCCACTTTTTTAATAAATTCCCATTAGCGCTCTAATCATAGTTCCCGATACCCCTAGTTGCCATAATTTCTGCCATAGGGCATTGCGTTCAACAGTGTCAAATGCTTTTTTTCAGATCTATAAAAGTACAGTGTAACCTGCCTCGTTTGACACTCACACATCTGTTAATTGCAGTTCTCAGGACAAATAGATTGCC
The DNA here is from genome assembly GCA_030220185.1 of Diploptera punctata. Lineage (NCBI taxonomy): Eukaryota > Metazoa > Arthropoda > Insecta > Blattodea > Blaberidae > Diploptera > Diploptera punctata. Next base: position 17,054 of record JASPKZ010003522.1, read on the forward strand.
CGCCGTCCTGAAGCCTTCCCTGAACCCGACTTGGTATTGTGAGATTTTATTATTTTCATTTACCCAATTTTTTAGCCTATTGTATAGCACTGTGCAATACATTTTTCCAACCACCGGCAGAAGAGAGACACCGCGGGAATTGTCCGGATTGTTAACTCCACCCTTACCCTTGTAAATAGGATGCGGTATTGATGTGGACCATTCATCTGGGTAGCTTCCTTTTTCAAAAATTTTGTTAAAAATACCTGCTATGTACTCTGCCCATTTATCAATTTTCAAGGATTCTTTATAGAACTCGGCTGGTATACCGTCTAGACCAGGAGCTTTTCCATTTTTCATGGATCGAATCGCATCCCTCACCTCTAGTTTTGTTATCTCCGAGTCTAGCATTGGTACGTCATGACCAACTATTAATAGCCGCGATCCCCCCTCCTGTAAACACCCTTTCGAAATGAAGTACCCAAGTTTCTGGAGAAATTTGATTTACTTTTTTTACGATATTTAATTTCCCTAATTATTTTCCAAATTTTGGTAACATCCCCTTCCTTCATAGCCTGATTAATTCTCTCCAAGATTTTTCCCTCCCAATTCTCCTTGGTTCTAGGCAGTTATCTCTTTATATCGTCTCCTCATCTCTATGTGCACCCGCCGATTGAAGTCGCCACCCTCCTTTCTGAACCTCACTAAAGCCCTCTCCGCTCGTATTTTTCCTTCCCTACATGCATTATCGTACCAGCCTTCATATAGTTTTTGCCCTGATTTTCCTCTAATCTGCATATTTTCCCCTCTTCCCACATTAGTAACCTTAATTTTTTCACCTCTTACTCCACATCGCCTATTACCTCCGGTGTCGAAGACTCTAGTTTGTTAAGCAGTTCCTGTGTCTTATCCTCTCTCCAACAGAACCGTCTAACAGTTCTAGTGTCTCCCCTCCTTCCCGTATTCAAGCTCCCAACTTCCTTTCCTCTTCTTCAAATTCTAATTGGATTTCGATAGAGGTGAGTGATGCGATTCGATTCTGTCCGCTACTTTAAAAGCTGCAATCCTAGAAATAAGATTCTGTGAGCAGAGCATATAATCCACGACACTTCCTCCATTACCGTTTATGAACCTAAGTTCCCCTTCAATATCTTCCCCGTATTTTCCGTTTAGCATTTCTAGGTTATAAATGTCGCAAAAAGTCAGACGTTCTCTCCCATACGTATTAATAACCCTATCCTTACTCGCCCTAAATCCCTTTCTTAAATCTTCCTCTCTTTCTTCCACCCCTAAAGTTATATTTTCTCCCCCAGTTATACCATTAAAGTCTCCCATTATACTCTCCGGGAATCTATGTCCAAGTTCTATCATTGTATCTCCCAGGTCATCAAAAAAGGTAGATATAGCGTATCGAGATCCAGCCGGCTGACGATATACCGAGAGATTACATAAACAGAGATCTCCGATGTTTACATGAATACACGTGACACCCTGTATTTCAACGTGAACATTTTCAACATGTCTAAATGTATTATTTTTCAACATTGTTAATATCCTCCCTGATGCCTTCCCATTTTTTGTTTTACAACCGCTCCCCTTATTTATACAATTAAGTTCCACCTTATCGTTGTGGGAAGGTTTGCCTACTCCTGAAAATCTGGTCTACACGTAACGTTTTGATGTCAATATTGCATGATCATGCCAAGTTTGTCAAACAAAACGTGTACGGCAAATTGGACGTTTTGCATGAACTGAATGAGGTTTGACAAACTCGCAAAAGACTGATGGGCTGGAGCTTTGTGTACAAGCAAGACGGCGGACAAGTTGATGCATGTAGACACATGTCAGTCTAATCGGTTAAACATCGCTCTTCTGCCAGTATTTTCTCGACGATACTGGAGGTTTTAACTAGTGTTTCTTACTGTGTATAATGACGGAAAAATTACATCAGATTTGCCACATTGGTCTCATAAATTTTTTACGGAATTCATAAAACTGTACCACAGTTTTCCTTGCCTCTGGAACGTGAAATCGAAGGATTTCAGTAATAAGAAAAACCAAGCTTCCATCGATTTGGTTAGTAAATATAAAGAAGTGGATAGTAAAGCAAGTAAAGAGTCCGTCACAAAAAATAAATCAACTTATTTCAAAAATTTTACCGTAAAGAGTGTGCGAAAATAAAAGCGTCAAAGCGTCTTCTGATGCAGGCAGTCGTTAAGGTAGGGTAACGATTGACCCGAAGACTGAATACAAGTTTGAATAGTGTAGTCGCAAGATTTTTGTATCAGTCTTATTTGATAATGGAAGACTAACGGCGAAACTTTATGTGTAGATAAGGCTTTAGTCAGAGGTGGCATAGCCTCTCTTGCCGAACAGAGATCAAAGAATCAAGGTGTGGGCTGACGACTCCTATTTCGTAAAACCTAACAACTGGTCCGAATCCCAGCCAAACAGTTGATGTAGATTTACAACACGTAAATAAGCTTGAAATAAGAGACATTCGAGCACAATTTATCGACTCTGAGAAAATTTCTCAAAACATTTTGTTCTACTCAATAGAGCGTGCTTAAAAATGATAAGTACTTACCGGGTTATCATTGATGAACCATGTGAGTTTTGCAGCAGGTTTTGACCAAGAAGACGAACAGTTACCTTGAAGAATGTCAGCTACTCTATACCGACGTCTAAATCCAGAAATCACTGGACTTGTTTTTGGTACTTCTGTAACATCATAATGTAATATCGCGTTTAGCTCCAACAAACGATATAATAATAATAATAATAATAATGATAATAATAATAATACATATCGAACCCGTAGATTCATGCCGAGTGGACATTAGCTATCCATACATCCCTATCCTGAGATACTGTTTTCCAATCATTGCTTGTATATTCACCTCCCTCAAATAATTATTAAGGCATTGGCATCTTTTAAAAGAAATCTAAATTTATATTTGCTCTAACCTCGACTTCATCATTACCCATTGTAAGGTACACCCTTTGACAAAAAAAAATGAGTCATCTCTTGATTCTATCAACCGATCGGGGAACTTCGTGAGCACTCGCAGAAGCCTTATTCACATTAACACGTTTTCAGTAATTGTACTGTGGTGTTTGCTAGTTAACGTAGTGCACCCTTAAGTAACATAAAAGAGAGAGCTTGCCTTTGTGTGTATCCGTGGTCGAGAGGTTTAACACGCAACATCTCCGTTCGTAACCTCACGGGTTCGATTCCCGTTCTACTTTCTTTTTTTTTTACTGAATGTTAGGATAGCATTATAATATAGTTTCATATTTAATTTTATATTTGAGTTTTATGGCTTTAATGCACACACAAAACACATAAATGAAAACCTTCTAATAATTAAATGAAGAAAGAAAATAATATCTTCTAAAATGAAACTTAAAGGGTGTATGAATCCTCAGCATCTATTGCCGCCCTCAATCTGCGGGACATGGATGCAATCAAATTTCTACAGGCATGTCGACGATCGGCTAGAGCATCCCAGGCGTCTTGAATTTGTGCCCATAAGCCATCTTTCGTTTTTCGTGCATCTGCAGGCCAATTAGAGTTCATCTCTATTTTCATCTTAGCCCATACATTTTCGATTGGATTCAACCTGGTGAACAGCGAAATTTAATTTGCCTTCTCCTTTAACAATGAAATCAAATTTCGCTAAACATATTTCAGAAAGCGGCCACAGTTTTAACAATATCGATAACACAATGTAAATTATACACAGAGAAAACAACAGACACAAAATTAACATTTTAGAATAAATAGAAATTATCAAAAAGGCCAAGAATACAAACATTCTCAACGAAAATGTGCCTAATAAGCAAAACCCTCTATTAGACATACAGTCAATTCAATACTACTATAACAACTCCAGAAGATGAAGCATGCATCGAAAGGCCTAGAGTGAAATCAACGAAAATTTTAGATAGTTGAGGAAGACGGTAGTATACAAGGTGAAAATAAATAATAGTTTAAACAAACTAAAACAACACACTTTATTAGAAAACCGAACTAAAAAATGAAAAATAATTTTATTTTGCAAAACGCTTGGGATAAAATTAAATTGGTAAAAAAAATGATCTCCAACACATCTAGAATAAAACTAGAGTTAGCTACAAAAAAATAATTTTAATATCAAAAGCGTGGGGTGCTCTATATCAATTAATACTTATATTTGATAATAAACAGATATTGGTAAAAGTAAAGTCTCTAAGAAGAAAACGTAAAAACCATAAAAAGCACCCAACGCTTTTGATGGTAAAATTATTTTTTTGTAGATAATTTAGTTTTATTCTAGATGTGTTAGAGATGATTTTTTGTTGACCACTTTAATTTTTCCCCCAAGCGTGTTGGAAATTAAAATTATTTTTTTATTTTTTGTTCGGTTTTCTAATAAAGCGTGTTGTTTTAGTTTTTTAAACTATTATTTGTTTTTTTATTTTTTAGTTTGGTTATCTAATAAAGCGTGTTGTTTCAGTTTTTAAACTGTCATTTATTTTTTAAATTTTTAGTTTAATTGATTGTCATAAACCGGAATCCCATGAAAATTTAATTGCTTAATACTTTTCTAAAAAAAAACTCCGGCCCGGATTTGAACCAGCGACCTATTGATTGCTGAAATTATATACCACTACAGTCCACCGCTCTACAAACTGAGCTCTTACAACGATTGACTAAAAAGTCAGTAAGTCCGCAATCTACTGTACAGGTTTTTATTTTTTTATTTTCCGCTGATTCTGGCCAGGATTTTAGAAAAAACTATGAAATTATTGTATTGTCATGGGTCCTTTACAAGTATGCAAAGTTTCAAGTCGATCCAATGTTTTTAAGTGGATGAGAATCGTGTTCAAAGATACCGTTATATAGATACAGGTTCGTGACATAGACAGATGCAGGTCAAGCTAATATAAAGCGTGTAAAAATATATAATTTAATATTGTTATAACCTCAACGGTATAAAAAATTATGAATTTAAAAATTATAGATTAATTCAAATGTCGAAATAAAATGTATTTAATTCATAAAACGTTTTAATACAAATATCACGAAAAAAAAACTGCGTAATTGAAGACGCGAACCTGCGATATTCATTAACAGAAACAGCGACCGCGTGCTTTACCGCTGAGCTATCGGGACACGTAGAAGAGTCTTCAGTTCATGCCACATAACACAGTAGCTCAGGGACTGGACAATTATGACTAGTTTCCTAGTTTGAACCCAGCGCTGTGCCGAGTATGACTTGGAAGAAATATGCGTTCAAGAGATGACTCATTTTTTTGTCGAAGAATGTACATAAAATATATTAATTGATGTTTGTCGTATCATTTATCATACTTATAGCATTATTATTACTACTACTACTACTACTACTACTACTACTACTATTATTATTATTATTATTATTACTATTATTATCGTAAGTATCATTATTGTTATTATCGTATAAAATGTTGTTTGCACATGAAATTTACATTGCTACATTTAATATACGTATTTTAGCTCTTTATAATTAATATAGTGTATATCTATATTGTCACATTTATGTTGTATTTGTGCTGGTTGAGTGGAAGAGAAGGCCTTGTGGCCTTAACTCTGCCAAAACAACTGTTATTGTTATTCAACTGATTGCTGTTAATTTTAATTACCTGGGATGCAATGTATCATATAGAAAGAGCGAAGACATTGAAAACAAAATAAATGAATTTAATTATATGTGTGGCACCATAAAACAAAGTCTCAAAGGAACTAGAAAGGAGACACTTTTAAAATTTTATAAAAAATGGCGGTTCCAACACTACTATATGGATCGGAACACTGGGTCTTAACCAAAAACCAGGAACGAAGAATAGAAACGTCAGAAATGAGGTTTCTGAGGAGTGTGGCTGGCTATACAATAACATATCGAAAACTAAGTGAGGATATATGAAGAGAACTGAATATATTCAAACTATTAGATAGAATTACAAAATACAGAGATGAATGGTTGGGCCACATCAATGTAGAATGGATAACAATAAAATTTTCAAACAGATTCTTCATAAGTAATGCCACGAGTGGTTTCCAATTTATCTAGAGAATTTGAAAATCAAGAGTGGCATTTGTTAGGACTATTTAACGAATAAAATTAAGCTCTTTACTGAAAAATAATTATTTGAATATAGTTACCGGTGTTTTAAAATATACATAGAGCTAATGCAAACGGCAATGTTTGAAAATAAATTAGAAATGTGAGGTTATGTATATTCACTGCAACTCGTTCATATTATTTATTGCCAAATAGGACCGCAATATTGTAAGAATGCACTCTAGTGGAGAAATAAGTTAATCATTTATATTTTGAATAAACAACTCAGTAAAATCACTGAATCTATTCATTATTTGCTATATTCAATGCATTTGTTGGAGAAAAATAATGGTCAACCTGTTCAGAATATTAAAAAAGGAGAAGCTTTCTTCATCACAAAAGCAGGAGCTGATAAAGAGAAATTGATAAAGAGCGAGGTGAAACTCGACTGTCATTGGTGTAAAACAGAATTCATTGAAACGTGATTGGTCATTGACTACCATTTGCGACATGAGTTAAATAGTCATTACAAACCACTAGGACGAAGAAATGTTGGAAAACCCAGTAAAAGATGGATATACCAATTCTAACATGAGGTCGGAACAGACCAGCAGGTCTAATCCTTGGTGATGATGATGATGATAATTGATTGTTATAGTGATCGACGTGCCCCCACTTTATCCCTACGCACTTTTTTCATGGTAATTTTTAGTTTCTGCTAATTTCCTAAATAGGATAGGTAAAGTTATCTAAATACTTTAAAAAATAGTTTTATAAGCACAACCTCAATAGCTTCATTCCTTCGGAATTCGGTAAAAACGTATTAACCACAAAGTGAATGATAGACAAATGTAATAGAATTTGATAACTAGATACTGTCTTGATAAGCATTTGTTGATGTTTGGTTTTTATTTGTTTTCAGTGGTGGTTCTCAACTATTCAGCTGGCAAGTTGGTATGTATGTTAACATTACAGTCATTTTAATTACTTACGGTTATTACCCGGTGTTGCATGGGTAGGGGCTACTTATTTATGCCAATCTTATTAATCTTATTGTCATACATCAGCTTAGCGATCCCGAAAACTATAACTTAGATTCGGCACTAATCTCAATTATTTTGTACAATTAATTTCTTACCCCTTTAACCCCTTATGATAGGGGCTGACCTTGGATATAAACGACATTGAAAGTATCATAATTTATCTCAGCACTCTCGAAAATTATGGATTCGACGCTAATTTTTTGTTACTTTTAGATGTCATCCCCACGGACGCTACAGATTCAACTTGCATCTAAATTTCATCGGAACTCTCAACAACCACTTTAGCGACTATAAAAAATATGGATTTGAGACTAATCTCGGACAATTTTGAGATTCTATTCTTCATTCTTCCCACTTTCTCACTCTCATATGTATACAAGATATCAGACTTGACCTTTAATGTCACAGGGACTGTCATCAATCGGATTAGTAACCCTAACTATGGAACGGAGACTAATATGGCATGTTATATATTTTACACGCACCCCCCTCTTACATACTCATAGGGATAGAAATCGTTTATCCCCACAGTATTTATTTAACATTGTAAGTTATATGTAGTAGCGAGTTTGATATAAATTACTCCAGTTGTTCCACAGTTATGCTGAAACATATATCGACCGTTTTCTATCATTTTACATGATACCTCTTACAACCCTCTAGGGGTGCTAGGAGTCTCTTACCCTTTGCAACCACTTTTATAGATTGTATTTCATATATCTGTATTTGCTTCATGAAGGGCGTTAAGAAGAAAATGGACTAAAATCCCATTTTTCATAAAAGTACAATCCTTGACTTTAAAAAAATTACGTGGCAAACATAGTTATATAACACGTCTGGATGGAATTCGTCCAGGTGTTGAGTATTATGTTGGCAAATACGCTCAAATTAGACCAACGGATCTGTGCCCCCGTAAGAAATGCGAACTAAACACTAATTCCGTTTCTGCCTCGGTAAATCATTTCCCTCCCTGCATTCTTGCCTGTCTCTATTTTTTTCTTTCTCTCTCTCTCTCTCTCTCTCTCTCTCTCTCTCTCTCTCTGTCTGTCTCTCTCTCTCTCTCTCTCTCTCTCTCTCTCTCTCTCTCTCTCTTTCTTTCTCCCCTCCCATTACTCACAGTTTTGAGCTTTCTTGCGGGATATTATTTGCACTCATAGTCCAGTGTTGTTAACTCAGTATCAGTATGTTATGTTATATAGTATGTCAATTGTAAATTATTATCATTAACTTAATTCATAAGCATAAATTAGAATTCCTGTATAGTATCACTATGTTATTAATATGTGAATAAGATCGTAGCATGTCCCTAGCCCGGATGAGAAAGAAGGAGGGTAGACTACATGGATATGTGTTCATTCCTAAAATTTTATAATTTTGTTAGGACTTCAAGATTACGTACCAAATCTAACCAAATGTGAAGGAGAAGTATTTATGACGAAACATTTATCTTTAAAGCAGCATATGTAAATTCCCTTCACGTAATTCCCATTTAACCAACAAATATCCATTAATCGCATAAATCAAACAGTGTCATTAGAACTACTTAAATTAAATATGAAGAAGTAGTAATTAACCTTACATTAATCGATATTCAAGAGCCTGACACCGGAGGAAGTTTCGCAACGTCCCTACTCGATCAGTTACAGTGGCTTCTATTTGACGTAGTGGGAGGGAAGCGCGGCGGAATGGTGTGAGAACTGACGTGTACTTTCGAAAAGGATGCCAGCGCTACAGGGGCACAGATGCGTTGGTACGAGTATACATACGAACATACGAATGCCAGCGCTACAGGGGCACAGATCCGTTGGTACTAGTATACATACGAACACACGAATGCCAGCGCTACAGGGGCACAGATCCGTTGGTACGAGTATACATACGAACATACGAATGCCAGCGCTAGGGGCACAGATCCGTTGGTACTAGTATACATACGAACATACGAATGCCAGCGCTACAGGGGCACAGATCCGTTGGTACTAGTATACATACGAACATACTAATGCCAGCGCTACAGGGGCACAGATCCGTTGGTACTAGTATACATACGAACATACGAATGCCAGCGCTACAGGGGCACAGATACGTTGGTACTAGTATACATACGAACATACGAATGCCAGCGCTACAGGGGCACAGATCCGTTGGTACTAGTATACATACGAACATACGAATATATATTTGCAGTATATATATATATATATATATATATATATATGTAGCCGAATGTTAATGCAGGAAGCATTGGAACAAAGCTACGGGACTTGCGCTGGTTCGAGTCTCCAGGGGCGATAAAAATTGTCTCATGGTATTTCTCTTTGTCCCAAAAAAGTTATTTTCAAATAATTGTGGTATTTTCTTCTCCCTTAAAGTAAAAGTCAATATCTTGCATTGATATAACCTAAATGGGAGAATAACAGTTTCATATATTTGTAGTTTTAACCTTTTTTTGAGAGAAGTTGGGACAGAAATAGTTCCTGTAATGCAACTTACTACGACTTTCCGTGATGAGCCCGTGTGTTTAATTTCTTTGTGCGTCTTATTCCTCTTTTTAATTATTGTTCCTAGGTATTTAATTCAGACACTTCTTCAAACTGTCCCTCAATTGGCATTAAAATATTTTTTCGGTCGACAACAAATCAGTTTAGATTGGAAGTAATAAAATTGGACTGCGTTATACATCAACCGATTATGCACCATTATGTTAGTTTCGAGAAAAATACGTATAAAGTTTGAGTCAATCTTAAATATTTATTGTAGCGCCAAACAAACAATATTGCATATTGCAAATTATTTTTCTTGTTTTACAGTTATGAATCAACAATCTAAATTGTTCCTAGATTTTGAATTTGAAGACATTTCTTCAAACTGTCCCTCATTTGGCATTAATTCATGGCTTACATACTGATCACTTTTCCTATGGAATTTCCTGCAAGAAATTGCCATGTCCCTCTTTCATTCCCCATTCTTGCCACATGTCCTGCCCAATTTAGACTGTTATTACTATATAGAGTTCCTCATAATAATAATATAGCTCACGGTAATGTCTCCATCTCCAGTCAAAATTATTATATTCGTCATTCTTTATGGTACGTCCACCGCTGTGGTCTCGGGGTAGCGTGCTGCCTTGTCACGCAGCGGGCCCGGGTTCGATCCCCGGTCGGGACAATTTTTCTGGGTGAGGTTTTTATCGGGGTTATTCCTCCCCTGTAGACCCGAAATCATATGGCCATGGCAATCATCATCATCATCATCATCATCATCATCATCATCATTCATATTCATCTTAGGTTACGCTTAGGATTAGTGATTCTCCTGGAGCACCATTCATCCTCATCATTGACCATCATATCTCGGTGTAACGTAGCCCCGCCTTCCTGGCGCCCCAACCTCAGAAGTGGGTTATAAGTATGCCATGCGAGGAGAGAACCAGGAATGTCGAAAGACAAATCTGGGGCATTTGAAAAAAAAATTCTTTATGGTACAAACACTTTTTCTAAAAAGTTTATTTTCAAACACACGCAATGTTTTTCCTCCTCCTTAATGTAAAAAAAAAAACACCTTATGCATCCATATATTACAGCTGGAAGAATATAATTTTATTTATTTCTAGTTTGACTTTTTTAAAAAAACGTTGGGATGATAAGAGTCCCTGTAATGCATAATAACAATAATAATAATAATAATAATAATAATAATAATAATAATCTAATAATACATAATTAATAATAATAATAAATATAATAAAAATAGCTTTATAATTTTATGCATTTCCAGAATAACTTTTTTTTTAATTTTATCCTCTGTATTACGTACATATTGTGTTGTATGAAATGTAATGGGGCTTTAAGTTTTTTTTCTGTTTTTGAAGGAGAGTTCAGAAGTACTGTTAGTGTTCTTTGCATTTATTTACATTATTCACCGTTCGTAGTTCTGGTGGCAGTATTACCTAATAAACTGATTCTAACTACACATACGTACCGCCAATAACAGTTTCTCTGGCCCCATACAGTAGCCATATGGTCTCAATGTGAGACAGGATTGTACAAAACTTCCTTACGCGAATTAGTTCCTCCTTAGGAAATGTGTTAATGTCTCAGAAAATTAAAGGTCTAACCCAATATACTTTTTATCGATCACCCAAAGTAATGACAGGTATTGAGGCTCGTCTCGAGAAATAGATTTATGAACATTTTTTAAAATCTTAAACCATCATATTTAGTACACATCGAAAATGACTATGAGAAAATCTGTGTCCGTGTATATATATACTAGAAGTCCCGGCCACACGTTGCTGTGGCTTAGGTATACGTTAAAAAATTAAATTAAGTTGCTGTCTTTCAGCCAGATTACTTAAAACTAATACCACACACGAAAATTAATAATATTGAAAATAAAATAAACACGGAACACACTTAAATTATGAAATAATCAATATTTGTAATTCAATTGAAATTCGCGGTTGCAACAAAAAACACAGTCATCTGGATCTCTCTTTGTTAAATAATAAACCAATTACCTTACCAAATTACTTTACACCGCCATCTGTTAGAATCGTATGGAACTCACAGATAATTATACCATCTTTGTGTGAACTCACAGGTAATTATAACTCTTTGTTAAATAATAAACAAATCAAAAATATTGCGACTATAAATTTAGTTATAAACTACCCTAAGTCTCAAGTTGGATCAAAACTGCACACAGTGTGTAAAAATTTATTTAAAATCGGTTCAGTAGTTTAGGATTCCATCGCGGACAAACAACGTGACACAATTTTTTTTTATATTAAGATATATTATGACAAGATAAGAAAAATAAATGCCTGGACGGGATTTGAACCCGGACCTCTGAGTTAATATTTCAGAGCGCTATCACTTACGCTACCAGCGAATCCAGAACAAACATTTATTTTTCTTATACACATTCTCCATTATTACCAGATTTAGCGGGAACTCGGTCTCCACTGCCACCGTAGTAGTTACTATAACAAGTAAGCAAATTAAAGAGAATATTTTTACTTTATAGCAGTAACGCTTTTTCGATGTTATGATTAACCTTTTTGACATTGAGCAATGCAAGCTTAATATGACAAGATAAGAAAAAAAAATATATATATGACATGAAAACAAAAATAAATGCCTGAGTCGGGATTTGAGCCCGAGTCTCCAAACTCTGTACGTTTAGCGCACTAATCAGCTGAGTCAATCATGTATCCTAACACAAACATTTACTTTTTCTAATATATATATATATATATATATATATATGTCCACCGCTGTGGTCTCGAGCTAGCGTGCTGCCTTGTCATGCAGTGGGCCCGGGTTCGATCCCCGGTCTGGGCAGTTTTTCTGGGTGAGGTTTTTATCGGGGTTTTTTCTCACCTGTAAGACAAATGTCAGGAAAACTTTAAGGCCCAAACGGTGCTCGAAATTATATGGCCATCATCATCCTTATCATTATCATTATTATGATCATCATCCTTCATCGGTGTGGAGAGCAACGGGAAGCTACCACACCTAACAATTCCCTCGTAAAGCTGCAAGCATAGCATGAAAATGCTATGATTGCATGGAAAGACCTGCCGTCGGGTAGAATTACTATGGATGGATATATATATATATATATATATATAGAAAACACATATACACACACACACACATATATATATATATATATATATATATATATATATATGCGTGTGTGTGTGTGTGTGTGTGTGGTGTCTACCGCTGCCTTTTCACGGCGCAAGGCCCGGGTTCGATTCTCGGTAAAGGACAGGCTCCTAGGTGAGGTATTTTCGGGGTTTTTTCCTCACCTGTAAGACAAAATGTCAGGAAGATTAGGGCCCAACGGTCCCCCGAAAATCATCCGGCCATCATCATCATCTTTATCATTATCATTAATATCCTTCACCAGTGTGGAAAGCAACAGGAATTCCCTAGTAAAGCTGCAAAGCATAGCATGAAAAAGCTATGATTGCAGTGAAAGACCTGGTCTCTGGCGGAGCACTATGGAATGGAATATATATATATATATATATGTTATATTGCAGATTTTCGCGGATATAAGTATGAATAAGAAAGTTTTCTTGGGTTTTTCGCGTCTTGGATTCAAGTTCGGCCGAACTTGAATCCAAGACGCGGAAATGATAATGGCATGTGGGATCATGCCGAAACGTCGGAGTCAGTGGCCAGGGGCCGAACTTGAATCCAAGACGCGGGAAAACCCAAGAAAACTTTCTTACTCATATATATCTTATATGTGTTTGATATATATATATATATATATATATATATATAATATATATATATATTGTATGTGTTTATGTCTGATTAAAAAAATTAAAGCAAACCGGCTTTCACGAAGGCCCCTATGCTTCCAAGAGAAGTGACAGGAAGTACTACCACTGTCTGTGTGTATTTATGGGTGCTTCTATTTTTTTAACGATGTAGGTTTTTTTCGGAAAATAGTATACTCAACTCTAGTGTCATTTCAAAAATTGAAGATGGAACATATTCCTAAAGGCCTGTAATTTTTTTTTTAACTGCAATTGTATTTTGCTAAGTACAACTTACATTTTGTATATTTGAAAGGCACAGGAAAGAACCATGTAAGTCTCTTTTTCTTTAAAATGTAAGAAAACGTAATTTCAGTTCTACAATATCCATACTTCCTTACCTGAATACCATACTTTGGAGGTAAATAAATCCACTTCTAAATTTTAGTGCTTTTCATAGAGAATCTATTGACCTCAAACTCCATTTCAATTTAAAATGTGACTTGCCTGTTTCTTTCCCTGTGCCCTTCATTTTAAACTTTTCGTAATAACCTGAATGGTAATTCATAATACATTTTAAAATTATTATTCACTCTCAAGGGAACCTACCTTGAAATTTCTTTTCAAAGAATTGTACCAAGGCCGTTGTCTAATAAAAAAAAATCTGCTGTTTTTAACTTCAAGGCACAACAAGCCAGAATCCAGCAATGGCAAACCACTGTACGGGAGCATATGGACTCCTTGCTTGAGAAAAGAGAGGAGTGGCGTGAAGCGGGACGCGGCGTGCATGGCAGGTAGTAAGGGCTATCTAATCTACCAATTCATTGTATTACTTATCTATAGTTTAAATGAGAGATTTGCGCGGGATTTTTAATTCACAGTTTAAAACGGCATAACACATTTGTGCAAGGCCGTGGTCATTCATGGTTATTCGCAACGTTTTTTCTGTAACGACCAATTTCATGGGATGTTTCAGACTGAAATATTTGCAAGTTCCCTTGGTCTGTAAGCTGACGTTGTCCATTGTTTCATAGGTAATGTGGTTTTTGATGTTCAATTGTTTTAATATTAATCATGTTGTGAGCCTGGTAAATATGTTGGAATTGATCTTGTTAATACAAATTTACTTTTCTTCTTCTTTCTTTCCAGGATTAGGTCATTTTTCGGGACCTGTTCCAGCCTCAAGTCCATCGTTTCCTGGCCCGTCCCAAAGATAGTTTCCAGTGTGGTTTGTTAGGAGTTTTGATCTTTTTTGGGGTACAATTATTCAAATCATTGCGTAAGTGCTATTCATTGAATCTCGTCCGAGCGCTCAGACTCTACAAAAAAGCGACTACAAAATAGTCAGCGCAAACATCTTAAACTCGCTTATACCAACCCGTGACATCTACATCTCCACGTGGTGGGGACTGTTTTTACTGCAGATTGGAGGGTGAATGGCGAGTTTCTGGCATCATAAAACCAGATGCTCGGGGCAGACAAACCTCTGTAGCCTTGTAAGGCAGTCTGTCTAGGAGAAAGGCAATTCCGAAATTAAACTCTGGTCCTCCAGGTTGGGGGTTTTGCGGTTGGGCTGGTAACTCACCCAAGTAAAAAAAAACTATCACTCAGAAGTCTCAAGTGCGAATACAATTTCAAACCATAAATTACTCTGTCGATAGAGTAGCCTCAGGTAGGTGGTCACAGGACTCTGAACACAGGCACTCCCGAATTACCGCCTGTCCCATCTCGCATTGTTCTATTATGATTTATATCCCACTAGCTAATACCCGGCGTGCATTGCTATATTAAAGGTTAAATAAATTGTATGGTATACGCTGAGACGAACCAAACATGGTGGTTGTTAGTTTTTAATTTCGGATTTCAGGTAAATCTCCACTTCTAATTGACGTATTTCGCTTATTTTTGGATAATACATATCTCGATTTATTTTAATGGGATATACCTAGTTTCGTTGTGAAACATAAACAGTTGTGATCGCTAGAGCTATTCTTAAATTTTCTCTTCTGGCGAACTACTACATCTAATGGTTTTAGAGGGTCCAGTTTTGAATCCAAACCATCCATGGACTCGCTCAAACAAACACAATAATTTTTTTTATCAAAATGGGTCCAGTCGTTTAGACAGTTTCAGATTTCAGGTAAATTTCCACTTCTAATTATCGGATTTTGTTAATTTTTGCATAATACCTACCTCGGTTTATTTAATATGATAGAGTTTCTTTCTGAAACATCGAAAAATGTGACCGCTAGAGCGACTTTTAAATTTTCACTTCAGGTGAACTGCTGCACGTAATAGTTTTAGAGGGTCCAATTGCGAATCTAAACCATCGAGGGACCAAACTAGACATCCACAAAAATTTCATCAAAATCGAGCCAGTAATATTAGGAGGAGTAGAGAGCGACAAGCACATGTACAGACAAATTAGATAAATAAATCAATATATATATATATAAATAAATTAATTAACAAAACGGAGAAATTTATATGGTTATGAATGGTTTTCAAATTAGGAATTTTAGGTAAGGAACCTAGTTCAAGGAAACAAGCTGAAATTAATCTATCTGTTGTTGGAGTCGTTCAGATGTGATACCCACAATCCAACATTAAATTAATTACATTTATATAAAGGAATGGGGTAGCTTTAGACCTTATTTAGAGATTGTAGGAAGCCCAACTGATAAAATTTGCCCAACGATAGTTTGAAAGTGTACATTTTGAAGTATAGCTCGTTATTTGTTGAAATATTCTGTAAAGGCTAAATTTTGAAATATAGTTGGTTATTTCTTGTTAGTCCACCGCTATGGTCTCGAGGTACCTTGTCACGCAGCGGGTTAGGGTTCGATTCCCAGTCGGGGCAGGCTCCTGGGTGAGGTTTTTTCCGGGGTTTTTCCTCATCTGTAAGACAAATGTCAGGAAGCTTATGGCCCTACGGTCCCCGAAAATCATTCGGCCATGATCATCACCCTTACCATTACCATCATCATCTTTCACCGGTGTGGACAACAACGAGAAGCTACCACACCTATAATTCCCTAGTAAAGCTGCAAAGCATAGTATGAAAATGTTATGATTGCAGTGAAAGACCTGCCCTCGGGGGAGAATTACTATGGATGGATGGATTTCTTGTTAATCATAGAATTTAATCGAATCCCTAAGTACAGTCCGAAATATCTCGTACCATTCAGTAAGCCTACACCTATTTTAATGGTGGGGCGTGAGTTTTGAAAAAATAACATAACTTAGAATATGTTTTGTCTGAAACATCTTGAATCTACTTTTTCAAAATGTCCCTCATTTGTCCATTAACTACCCATTTCCGTTATGTAATGTATTTCTATATGTGAAGATATGATTAGTTTTATTAACGTTTACTTCCAGTCCCAAATTCTTAGTGTTATTTTCATTATGTAATGCATTTTCCTTAATAGGTCCATATGTCCTTCTGAGTATCTTTCTTTCAAAATCAGCTAGTTGAGAGTAATCATGTTCCATCAGAACCCAGGTTTCACTCCTGAACATAAGGACTTTATTAGACTAAAAATAAGATACATACAATGTTATTTACAAATATGGGTCACACGGGCAGTAAGCCGTACGTGTTGTTGACAGTCCGTTACAATAAGTTGATGTTTGGTAATAATGTACTTAAAAAAACACACACACAATAATATTACAATAGTCCACCGCTGTGGTCTCGGGTAGCGTTCTGCCTTGTCACGCAGCGGGGCCGGGTTCGATCCCCGGTCGGGACAGTTCTTCTGGGTGAGGTTTTTTATCGGGGTTTTTCCTCACCTGTAAGACAAATTTCAGAAAAACTTTAAGACGCCAAACGGTCCCCGAAACCATATGGCCATCGAAATCATCATCATTCATATTCATCTTAGGTTAAGCTTAGGATTAGGGACTCTCCTGGCGCACCATTATCATCATCATCATCCATCATATTATCGGGCAACGTAACCCCGCCTTCCAGGCGCCCCAACCTCAGAAGTGGGTTACAAGTACGCGATGCCAGGAGAGAAACCAGGAATGTCGAAGGACAAACCTTGGGCATTTGAAAAAAATATATATACAATGAGATAATATCATTACATTATACATTAACTTAGTTATGTAGAATTATTAAGAATGAATGGCATTGTAATTTAACATATTTATTTATTCATGAATAAATGTTGTTCTTATTTTCCGCGTTTTGTCCAGAAATCTACCCTAGGTTATCCAATTTTCTGGGCTTACCAATAACTCGTAGCATGCCAGTTTTTCACGATTTGAATTTAGAAATCTTTCCGTTAATAACTGACACCTCCAATATTCCAAATCGTTACATTATCCTAATATATGTATCTCGTCTTCAAAGCTCCCGCACATTGGACATATTCGCATATCGTGATCGTTGCTAATTTTTAAAAATGTCAATTCCCCTAACCTGAACCAAGCAAGCCCTGATCTCTCGTTAAATCCTAGATCGACTATATAAAATTATTTTCCCCAAACTTGTTTTAGGTCTCTTTGTAAAAACAGTGATCGTTTTCCCGCACATTCGGCCAAAATATTTTGTCGGTTTATATGTAAATATCTCCTCCTTATTTTTTCTCCACACATTCTTGCGATTTTCAGTCCTTTTTCCCATACCCAAACCCATCCCAATCTTTTGGAGTTCTCTCCTAACCTCGTCTGCCCAGAATTTCCCATTTGCGTTCCTAATTTGGTGGTCGTATAACAAGTTGCTCTGAGCATTGTTTGTTCACCTTGGATTAGCCGCAACCAGTACTTGAATACACGAATTTTGCAGTTTATGTCGTCCTGTAATGACCCAAATTCATATAAAATCCCACAGATAGAAACGGCCTTACTAAGTCCTGTAATATATTTTAGAAAATGGGTATATACCTTATTTAGTATTTCCGTTCCTTGAAAAGCCCAACTCTCACTACCATAGTGCATTACTAGCCTCATCAACGCTCCATACATTTTTTCTAACGTACTAACTGGAATATCAGGCACTCTACCCAGAATACTGAGAATACTATTAAGTTGTCCCCTCCCTTTGAATAATGCTATATCAATATGTTTCTTCCACTTTCCGTTCAATTTCAAACGTCGTACCAAGATATTCAAAATGTTTCACGTTTTGAAGTATTTGATCTCTGTATTTCCATTCCTCTGCTCTACCATAAACCGTCCCATTTTTTAACGTCATTGTTGTTGTCTTGCTAATATTTACAGTCAATCCCCAGTTCCTACAGTATATTTCCAGTAGGTCAAGACCTCTTTGCAATCCTTTGATTGTCTTAGAACAGATAATTAAATCATCTGCATACAACAGGACTGGGACTTTAACATTTCTTATCTCCGGAGCCTCAATGTCTCCCTCTAGCATTATGGCTGCTATATCATCAAAGAAGAGATTAAATAGCATTGGTGACAAAATGCAGCCTTGTCTCACTTCCCGATTGGCTTGACTGCTTTCTGTGATGTGCCTTGGTCCTCTCTTATACAAAATTTAACATATTTATAATTTGACATAAAAGCATGTATCATTTATGTGACAATCCTTTCCGATTTAACTTTTTCCACAGTGCACTTCGGTCCACAGTATCGAATGCCATCTTAAAATCAACGAATGCACATAATAATTTACCCCTCTTGTTTTTCAGATTATTATCAATTAATGTTCTCAGAACGAATACGTTGTCCACTGTGGAGTACCCTTCTCTAAAACCTGCCTGATATTCTGAAATCCTATTGTTCACATTAGTCCATTGTCTCATTCGTTCGTAAAGTACTTTACAATAGATTTTTCCAATCACTGACAAGAGGTAAATTCCCCTATAACTTTCTGGTTTATGAAACCCACCTTTCCATTTGTACAGCGATTGGATTACACCCTGTCGCCCAGGCTTCCGGATAATTTCCTCCATTAAATAGTTTGTTGAACGCAGTTTACAAAACATTTAATAATTTATTTGATGATATATTTTTCAAGAATTCTCATGGTAATCCGTCAATTCCCGATGCTTTACCGTTCTTTAAACTTTTAATGGAAGAAATCACTTCAATGTAAGTTAACACCGGTTTAATTAGTGTTTCATACAATCTGATTTTTGTTTCACGTGTCAAATATTCTTAATTTCATCACCATCATCATCACCTTCACGCTATGGGCTCCATGGCCTGTTCCGGCTCAATACCCCATCTCTTTCCTGGTCTGACAGGATCTCTTCTCCCTCGTGGTTTGTACATCCAAGCCTGCTTCGGGAATCTGTGGTTATCCATTCGTTGCAGGTGTTCAGTCCATCGCTTCTTGTAATTAAAGATTTGATATATTATTAGCATTACTCCTAGTTCTTCTCTTAGAATTTCGTTCCTTATATGATCTAGTCTTGTACATCTCTCAACTGCTCATAAAAACTTAATTTCTGTCGATTGAATATTCTTAATTTCTTTCTGTCTCAGGGTCCAGTTCTCACTGCCGTATAATAGAGCAGGGACTGCCATAATCTTGTAAAATTTCAACTGTTTCCTTTCTCGTTTTATTTCCAAGTGTTCGCCTAATCGTGCCACACATAGGTTGGTATCAGGATAGTTTTATTTGAAGATGTTTATCGTGATCTATCCATCCATCCATCCGTAGTAATTCTTCCCAAGGGCAGGTCTTTCACTGCAATCATAGCATTTTCATACTATGATTTTCAGCTTTACTAGGGAATTGTAGGTGTGGTAGCTTCCCGTTGCTTTCCACACCGGTGAAGGATGATGATGATGATGATGATAATGATAAGGATGACGATGGCCATATGATTTCGGGGACCGTTTGGACCTTAAAGTTTTCTTGATATTTGTCTTACTGGTGAAGAAAAACCCCGATAAAAACCTCACCCAGAGAAACTGTCCCGACCGGGGATCGAACCCTTACCCGCTGCGTGACAAGGCAGCACGCTACCTCGAGACCACAGCGGTGGTCCTTCACCGGTGTGGAAAGCAACGGGAAGCTACCACACCTACAATTCCCTAGTAAAGCTGCAAGCATAGCATGAAAATGCTATGATTACAGTGAAGGACCTGCCTTCCGGCAGAATTATTATGGATGGGTATATATAATGCTACCAGTTTTGTCCTTTTAGACATTTGTGATTTTCTCTCCTGGCACATCTGAGGTTGGGGCGCCTGGAAGGTGGAGTTATGTTGCACCGATGATATGATGGGTGATGATGGTGATAGTGGTGCGCCAGGATAGCCCCTAATCCTGAGCTTAATCTAAAAATGAATATGAATGATGATTGCGATTGCCATATGATTTCGGGGACCGTTTTGGCCTTAAAGTTTTCTTGACATTTGTCTTACAGGTGAGAAAAATCCCCAAAAAAACCTCACTCAGAAAACATGTCGCCACCGGGGATCGAACCCGAGCCCGCTGCGTGACATGGTACCACGCCACCTCGAGACCATAGCAGTGGTCTTCGTAAGATATATTGTTTCCCAGCTAATTAAAGTGTGATACTTGTTAAAGTAAAACATTATCTACTACAATGTTTAATCTTACAAGATTCTTTCCTTTAGATGTTTTTAATTTAAATACTTTATTTATTGAAAAAATAACATTTATTAGCATTTTGTATTATTTTATTTATATCTTCCAGGATGTTATTATGTTTATTTAGTCCCTTTAAATATGAGTCCATAAATTAAACGGTTATGAAATAATGTCAAATTTACTGTTTGACACTCGCTGATATTAAGTGTCAATCTAACAAAATCATCACAGTCTGATTCAATTCATGGGGGCGTGCAATTATCATAATCTTAACCTTAAATTGGCTAAATAGTAATTTCCCCTGCCTGTTATTTAAATGTCCCGTACCGCAAAGAAAACAAGATCATGTAAAAACGCTAATTCGCGGCGTGCGCTGCTACGCTTAAATAAATGATGATGTGGTTTTGTGTTTAGTTGAATAAGTAAAAGGAAAAATGATTATAAATGTATATCGTTATTATTTTTAAATGCCCCGTGCTGATTACCCGGCGTTCCTCAAGAATCTACTTCTTGGCATAAATTAGCTGAAATTGCTCTCTTCGTTATTGTAGCTAAAACGACCAATAAACTAATTAATTATATTTCCAAACTACCTTTCGTACATTCCAAATAACTTAGTAAATAGAATTTCATCTTCCAAAATTTAATGCTCAAGCAATCACTATAAGTAATGTTATATCGTAATTATTTTTAGATATCCTGTGCTGTTTACCCGGCGTTGCCGGGGAATCTACATATCCGGATGTACTTGGCATAAATGAGCTAAAAGACTAAATTCGTTATTTTGAGTTATCCGTAAAAAATATCGGCGCGCCTTGTGCTGTTATGCTTGCCCGGGAATCTACTTATCCCGATCTTCTTGGCACCAATGAAAGACAAAAATGGTTATTGTGAGTTATCCGTAAAGGATAAACATTAGTTGTCGCCGACATATTTGTAGTTTTTTTTAGATATACAATTCTGTGTACATTAATTTATGTGTATATGTTTTAGTTTAGGTAGTGTAAGCCATTTAGCCGTCAAAAAAGGGCATTTTCACGTTTTCACTACAAAGGGTGATTTTAAGGGTGTAGAAGTTGGATATTACAACTCTTTTATGGCCTGTTCATCCCGGAAATCTTCTGAACATTTTGCAAAAAGCCCCATAACAATCGGATGAACGGTATGGCAGCGCATAAAATATACTCGGACCAACGGATCTGTGCCCCTGCAGCGCTCGCTTCGTTATTCAAGAAGTACACGTCAGTTCTCACACCATTCCACCGCGCTTCCCTCCCACTACGTCTAATAGAAGCCACTGTAACTGAACGAGTAGGGACGTTGCGAAACTTCTCCCGGTGTCAGGCTCTTGAATATTGAATAATGTAAGATTATTATTACTTACTTCTTCATATTTAAGGTATCTTTACCTTGTCGTGTGGTGGAGTGCCTTGCGTGCTTAAATGATCCTGAGATCTATGCCGGCGATAGCATTTCTGCCGATAGGGTTACACATGCCGGACTTGTCGAAGGTGATAAGCCAGACGAAAAAAAAGTACCTTGATCGAAAGAGTGACGATCTTTCATGTAAAAATACAACCGTCAAGATATGTGGACATGGGTTCAACTGGGGTAAAAGTTTTCCGGAGGTCAAATAGTCCCCCATTCGGTTTTCCGGGCAGGGACTACTTCAGGGAACTATGCCAAAAGCTCAAACACAGGGATATGTTCCTATGAACATGGAATGTTAGGACTTTATACAATAGTGGGGCACTAGAGATATTAATGCGGGAATTAGATAAATCGTCCTTGGATATAGACCTTTACAGGGAGTTAGGTGGCCAGGGAAACTTTGCATTATACTACGGAGGGTGCAGAAAAGACCTGCATTTGGAACGGGTTTTTTAGTCAGAAGGAGGATCCTATCTGCTATCCAAGATATTAAGTTCGTTAGTGATAGGATATCATACATAATTCTAAAGGGTAAACGACATGATTTTATAATTGTAAATGTACATGCCCCTACAGAAGATAAAGATGACAAGATCAAGGATGAGTTCTATGAAGAATTAGAATGCTTATTTGATAGCCTTTCACGATATCATATGAAAATTGTCTTAGGAGATTTTAATGCAAAAGTGGGGCGGGAAGATACATTCAAACCAACAATAAGCATATTGAGTCTTTATAAAGAATGTAACGACAGTGGGGTTAGATTATTCACCTTCGCCACATAAAAAGAATCTCATTGTTAAGAGTACAACATTTCAGCATAAGGATATTCATAAATACATCTGGACATCCCCACATGGCGAAACTCGGAACCAGATAGAACACGTATCAGTGGACAAACGCTGGCACAGTAGCATTCTCGAATGTTAGATCACAGCTAGAAGGAACCCAGACTGCCAATTCGGATCATCATCTGGTCAGAGTGAAAATCAGACAACGGCTATCGCTTGATGACAGGGAAACAAACGCTAAACGATTATTCTGTCAAATATTGAATTAAAAAACTTGAAAAATGTATGAAAATGCGTCAATAATTACCAAATCAAAATTGCTAATAGATTTGAAGTACTAGAATCTTCAGATGGCAATGTGGCCAAAACGAAGACAGACAATGATATAAATAAAAGGAGGGGAGGATATAAGAGATACTATAAAATTGCTAGCATCAGAAAGAAGTGGTTGGTTAAAAAAGAGGGCAAACAAGAAATGGTTTGATGAGGAATGTGCCGACATTGTAAAGAAAAGAAAGACTAGCAAAAATGAAATGGTTACACGAGCCAAATGAGGTAAATTTAGAGCAGTTTGGGTAGTTATGAGACGGGGAAACAACCAAGTTACTAAAGAGTCATAAGGGGGAATATTTGAGAAGAGGAGATTTAATGATTTTGAAATGAATCAAAACAAAATAGGACCATTACGAGAATTATATCAGGGAATCAGCGAAGAAAGGGTTTCAGGGTTAGAACAAACATAATTCGGGATGAAAATGGGGATATGATTGCATATATTCCAGAGGCATATTAAATAGATGGAAAAAGTTACTTTAATCAGCTAGAAAATGTAAACATACAGAACAGGGCATTGAGGAGGATAATATACAGACAGCAGAAATGCTCGTCGCAGAACCAAGTGCATTAGAGGTTGACATGGCGATTGAAAAATTGAAGATGTATAAAGCATCAGGTTCGGATGAGACCCCAGCAGAACTGATAACAATTGGGGGGGAGAGAAGAACCATTGATGATGGACCAATATACGCTGGTTTGTTAGTATGATTTGGGCAAACGAAGCTCTTCCAGATGAATTGAAAGGAGTTCATTATCGTACCAATTTAATAATGAAAGGAGATTAAAACTGATTGCAACAATACAGGGGCATCTCATTACTTTCAACTTCGTACAAAATTCTAACAAATACAGTATATTAGTAAGCAGACTTACTCCCTATATTGATGACATTCTAGGAGATCATCAATGTGCATTTAGAAGAAACAGGTCTACAACAGATCAGATTTTTAGTATAAGACAGATTTTAGAAAAGAAAATGGGAATATAATGGTACTGTACATCACCTGTATGTAGACTTCAAAAAAGCATATGATTCAATTAAGAGGGAGAAGTTATATAGTATCCTGCTGGAGTTCGGAATTCCTAAATAGTTAGTTAGACTTATACGAATATGTCTAAATGACACAAAGAGTAAGGTGCGTGTAGGCAAACAGTTTTCGGACACTTTTGAAATCCAGAATGGGTTGAAGCAAGGAGATGCACTATCTCCTCTACTATTTAATTTTGTACTAGAGCATGCCATTAAATCTTTAGAGAATGAGGAAGGCTTACAACTGAATGGTATTAATAAGCTGTTAGCTTATGCTGATGATGTAGTACTATTGTCAATAGCGAGGAGATACTAAAGGGCAACACGCACACACTATTGAGTAACACTAAGAAATTAGGACTGCAAGTAAATATCAATAAAACTAAATAAATGGTCACACGTAGAAATACATTATATTATGGAAATGGACAGCTAATGACAAATGAGGGAAATTTTGAGGAAATGGCTGAATTCAAATACCTAGAACAATAATCACAAGTAGGAATGAGATGCACAAAGAAATTAAACATAGGCTCAATTCTGGAAATGCGTGCTATTATGCATTGCTGAGACTCTTGATGTCCCAACTCCTTTCAAAAACGTTAAACTGAAAATATATAAAACTATTATTCTACCATTATGTTATATGGGTGCGAAACATGGACTCTTACTTTAAGGGAGGAAAGGAGATTACAAGTATTTGAGAATAAAGTACTTAGGACAATTTTTGGACCAAAGAGAGATGAACAGACAGGTGAATGGACAAGGCTACATATCATTGAACTACATGGTCTTTATAGGAAGCCAGATATAATGAGAACAGTTAAGTCTCGTAGACTGCAATGGGCAGGACATGTTGCACGTATGGCGAATGAAAGACTTGCATGGAAGCTTCTTGTAGGAAAGCCAAAGGGAAAACGCCGGGTTGGTAGACCAAGAATGAGATGGGAGAATCACATCAACCATGATATGAGGGAAGTAGATTATACAGGGAATGATTGGAAAGCTTTAGCTCAGGATAGGGATGTATGGAGAGCTTATGTCCGCGCGGCCATGAACCTACGGGTTCGATAGAGCCAGTGAGTAAATACGGTAAGTAAGATCTAATGACACTGATTTGAATTTCTACGATTCATGTATGTAATTATAATAGTGGATAATTGTTGTTAAAATGGAAATTACGCGAGGAGGAATCTACATAGGATTGTTTTTAAAGATAAGTGTTTCGTCATAAAATATTTCTCCATACATTTGGTTAGGTTGGTATGTAATCTTGAAGTCCTAACAAAATTATAACATGTTAGGAAGGAACACATAGTCATGTAGTCTACCCTCCTTCTTTCTCCATACGGGCTAGGGACCGGCTTATGGGCGAAGTTACGACATTCGATACGATCTTATTTACATAATATATTAAAAGTAATGATTACTATACAGGAATTCTAATTTATGCTTATGAATTAAGCTAATGATAATAATTTACAATTTACATACTATATAACATAACATACTGATACTGAGTTGACAACACTGGACTATGAGTGCAAATAATATCCCGCAAGAAAGCTCAAAACTGTGATTAACGGGAGGGGAGAAAGAGATAGATAGAAAATAGAGACAGGCAAGAATGGAAGGAGGGAAATGATTTACCGAGGCAGAAACGGAATTAGTGTTTAGTTCGAATTTTTACGGGGGCACAGATCCGTTGGTCCAAAAATATGAACAAACAAACAAACAAATATTCATTACACGCTTTATATTAGCTTGACCTGTATCTATGTAACGGAATCTTTCAACGCGATTTTCACCCACTTAAAATCATTGGATCGACTTGAAACTTTGTATACTTGTAAAAGACCAATGACAATACAATAATTTCATAATTATTTTCTAAAATCCTGGCCAGGATCATCAGAAATTAATAAATAATAGTTTTAAAAAACTAAAAGAACACGCTTTATTAGAAAACTAAAAAATGAAAAAATAATTTAATTTCCAATACGTTGGGATAAAATAAAGTGGTCAACAAAAAAATCATCTCCAAACACATATAGAATAAAATTAGACTTATCAACAAAAAGAAAATAATTTTACCATCAAAAGCGTGGGGGTGCTCTATATCAATTAATATATTTGATAATAAACAGATATTGGTAAAAGTAAGCTCTCTAAGAAGAAAATGTAAAATCATAAAAAGCACCCACGCTTTTGATGGTAAAATTATTTTCTTTTTGTTGATAACTCTAGTTTTATTCTATATGTGTTGGAGATGATTTTTTTGTTGACCACTTTATTTTATCCCAAGCGTATTGGAAATTAAAATTATTTTTCATTTTTTAGTTTTCTAATAAAGCGTGTTCTTTTAGTTTTTTAAAACTATTATTTATTTTTATTTTTTAAGTTTAATATTTTACAGAATAAGATAAAAATGTAAATATCTTTAAATTCGATACTATTGTAGTATGAGCTAAAAGTAATACTCTTCTATAAAAAAACCCTCCCAGCCGGATTTGAACCAGCGACGTATGGATTACTGAAATTATATACCACTAAGAGTTCACTGCTCTACCAACTGAGCTCTTACAACGATTGACTAAAAACTCGACAAGTCCGCAACCTATTATACCAGTTTTCATTTTTTTGATTTTCGGATGATTCTGGCCAGGATTTTAGAAACAAAATATGAAATTATTGTATTGTCACGGGTCCTCTACACGTATACAAAGTTTCAAGTCGATCCAATATTTCTAAGTGGGTGAAAATCGCGTTGAAAGATTCCGTTACATTGATACAAAAACACTTTTTTTTTTATTTTCTGATGATTATGTCCAGGATTTTAGAAAATAAATATGAAATTATTGTATTGTCACGGGTCCTCTACAAGTATACAAAGTTTCAAGTCGATCCAATGATTTTAAGTGGGTGAAAATCGCGTTGAAAGATTCCGTTACATAGATAGATAGATACAGGTCAAGCTAATATAAAAGCGTGTGTAAAAAAAGAAAGTGTCTGTGTAATTATGTAACGGAACTTTTCAACACGATTTTCATCAACTTAAGATCATTGGATCGACTTGAAACTTTGTATACTTGTAAAGGACTTATGACAATACAATAATTTAAAAATTTGTTGCCAAAATCCTGGCCAGAATCATCAGAAAATAAAAAAAAAAGTGTTTGTGTAATTATGTAACGGAATATTTCAACACGATTTTCACCCACTAAATGTCATTGGATCGACTTGAAACTTTGTATACTTGTAAAGGACCAATGACAGTACAATAATTTCATAAATGTTTCTAAAATCCTGGCCAGAATCAGCAGAAAATCAAAATAATAAATACCGGTATAGTAGGTTGCAGACTTATCAACTTATTACTCAATCGTTGTAAGAGCTCAGTTGGTAGAGCGGTGGACTGTAGTGGTACATAATTTCGGTAATCCGTAGGTCGCTGGTTCAAATCCGGCCCGGAGGATTTTTTAGTAGGGTATTATTTTTACCTCATACTTCATTAGTATGAAATTTAAATATACTTACATTTTTATCTTATTCTGTAAAATATTAAAACTAAAAAATAAAAAATAAATAATAGTTTTAAAAAGCTAAAACAACACGCTTTATTAGAAAACCGAACTAAAAAATGAAAAATAAGTTTAATTTCCAACACGCGTGGGGAGAAAAATTAATGTGGTCAACAAAATAATCTCCAACACATCTAGAATAAAACTAGAGTTATCTACAAAAAAATAATTTTACTATCAAAAGCGTGGAGTGCTCTATATCAATTAATGAATTTTATATTAAACAGATATTGGTAAAAGTAAAGTCTCTAAGAAGAAAACGTAAAAACTATAAAAAGCACCCCACGGTTTTGATGGTAATTTTTTTTAGATAACTCTAGTTTTATTCTAGATATGTTTGAGGTGATTTTTTTGTTGACCACTTTAATTGTATCCCAAGCGTGTTGGAAATTAAAATTATTTTCAATTTTTTAGTTCGTTTTTCTAATAAAGCGTGTTGTTTAATTTTTTAAACTATTATTTATTTATTTATTACATTGTATTTAATTGGGTAAGAGGGTGGATGAAGGTATATCATTTTCTTCTACTTGCTGCTAAAAGCCTTCCTATGTATCACAGGTCGCATTAACCTTATTTCAAGTGCCCTATTCCAAGTCATTTTGGGTTTACCAATCTTCCTTGATAGCCGAGTGGTTAAGGCAAGAGCTACGGGACTTACGCTGGTTCGAGTCCCCATGGAGGAAGAAATGTTCTCATGAAATTTCGGCCAGTATGGAACCGGTGCCCACCCAGCATCGTGAGATAGCTCCAATAAGTATCGACACCACTTTGAGAAGACCAGCTATAACGGCTGTGGGACCGCATTTGCTGACCACATGCCACCCCTACACTGGCTAGATGATCGTCTACCTCTGTGACTAACAAATGTGGATGTAAGGCCAGCAGCTGGACAGTAGGCCAAGGGCATTTCTAGGCCTGTCACGTTTGGAATTCTCAATCTTCCTTGCACCTTGCGGATTCCAGTATCATGCGCACATTCCTATTGAATTTTGCGGTTTGAGTAGAGATGTCCATTCCAACGCCACTTTCTTTCTTTTATTTGTTTTAGCGAATTTCATAGAAATGATGCGATTGAGATTGTTCTCATGAAAATATATTTTCTTCCTCTTCTTCTTCTTGTTCTTCTTACTTTCCTGGATTAGGTCAATGCGACCTGTTCCGGTCTCAAGTCCATCGTTTCCTTGGCAGCCCCAAAGATCTTTTTCCATGCGGTTTGTAGGTGTTGATCGTTTTTGGTAATCTTATATTGTCCGTTCTGTCTAAATGTTCTTTCCATCGATATTTGTGCTCTTCTAGTTTTATCGAGTATTGAAAATATCTCCAGTTCATTTCTTATTGACTCATTGTATAATATATCCATGCGCGTACATCTTTTTATGGATATATTTTTCAATACGTTATGTCATCACCGACCCTATCTATTTCACACCGATAATGACCATGACTATAAATACATGTATAAGACAAGATTGCGTAATTCAGTGATAGTTTTTTTTTTACTTTTTTTGTGGAAATTAACATTTTAGATAATGGTGACAAAATATGAGTATAGGAGCATAGTATGCAATTATACGAAATTAGGTTATTTATCGAACTCCAAACCGATGTAAAATTGTGCCTAAATGCCTCATTCTATTCTCCAAAAAATGTATTCCGAAACACGTGATATAGCTCGTAAATCCATAATACTGGTATCGTAATTCCGTGATATTCAAACAGAAGTTGTAAATTGAAAATGAAACTTAATTCGCTGTTTATAAAATGGATAATCAATATTAGAACTTATATGAGAACAAATATAAAAATTTCGTAATGGATATCAGACGACATTTAATATTTGGCCTTATTTGCCTCTAAAAATAAACTTAATATTAAATAATAATATCAAGAATAAAATTATGTCCACCGCTATGGTCTCGGGGTAGCGTGCTGCCTTGTCACGCAGCGGGCCAGGGTTCGATCCCCGGTCGGGACAGTTTTCCTGGGTGAGGTTTTTTATCGGGGTTTTCCTCACCTGTAAGACAAATGTCAGGAACACTTTAAGGCCCAAACGGTCCCCGAAATCATATGGCCATCGCAATCATCATCATTCATATTCGTCTTAGGTTAAGCTTAGGATTAGGGACTCTCCTGCACGCCATTATCATCGTCATCACCCATCATATCATCGGGGCAACGTAACCCGCCTTGCAGGCGCCCCAACCTCAGAAGTGGATTACAAGTACGCCATGCCAGGAGAGAAAACCAGGAATGTCGAAAGACAAACCTGGGGCATTTGAAAAAATAATACAATTATTATTATCATCATCATCATGAACAAATTCGTTTTAGGCCATGTGGCCTGTACGGTTTATTATTATTATTATTATTATTATTATTATTATTATTATTATTATTATTATTATTACTACTACTACATGTTAGAGAAAAAAATGACAATTGAAAATACATAAAAACGAACAATGAAGAAATAATATGAGATTGATTTCAATAAAATGTCTACTTAGCCACTATATCCTTAATTATTAAAGTCCAGTTAATGAGTAAAATATGTAATTGAAATATAAATGATTTATTCGTAATATTCTTATTAATATTCTTAAGAATTTTCTTCTTATGTTCTTCATTTGTGTATATTTCGTTCATTAGTTTTGATTTTGTCTTAAATTTTATTGGATTGTTTGACAATATCTTTATTATTCAGTATTTTGTTTATGATGTAACATTATAGCATTTTTTTTATTTAAATTTAATATGTATGTTCTGGTGAATGGAAGAGAAGGCCACATAGTCTTAACTCCACCAGGCGAAATAAATAAGTAACATACATTCACATGTTTATATATGAGAGAGGCATCATAAGAAAAATTATTGAAAAATCGTAAATGCGGAAGCTTCTGTACAATTGTTATCCATTTATATTGTTACGATTCGTGGTATCAGATGGTTCAGTTGATATTGAAATACAATATTTTTATGTTGCCCTGCCCCCAGGGTAGTCATTTCAACTTGTCTGGTGATGTTCTCTTGGCATGCCATTGGCTTAATTAATACCCACTTATACAGTTAGGGCGCCTAGAAGGCGGAATTAAAGTTACCCCGATGATTTGATTGGTGATAAATGGTGGTAATGAAGCGCCAGGAGAGTTCTTATCCTAAACTTAACCTAAATTCCAGACCATGGTCAACCGCAGGAATGATTCCCTTTAAGGAAAAATGTCCATTGTTTGACCGGGAATCGAGCCCGGAACCTCATGACAGTAGTCAGAAAACGCTGAGCACTAGCCCATGAGCTGGTCAATAGAATGTTACATAACCATTACATTAACACTTACTCAAAATCTAGAACATTTCTTCATGGACAGTCGTGAGGGAGAGAAAAAATTACTTCTTCAACCATTTTCAACATCATGATGGCTTTTAATTTTTGTATTGGTCCTCAAAAGGCGGGAAAAACAATACAATGGAAATAAGAAAGCTTATTCCATTTTTGGAATAACCCAGGAATTATTTTTTTAAACATTTAATTTTGTGAGAACGAACTGAAATTAATCACGTAATTAGGGATGAACGGAAATACGAATCTTCACCCTATATTATATGTAATGTGTGTTGCGCCTGTGATGTGTTAATTCTCTAGTAGCTACAATTTTTGTTTGTTTTTAACCAAACTCTGAATGTTAAATTATAAATAGTCGTTACCTTGTTTATTACCGTCTTCCTCAACTAATGTTTCTATTTAACATTTTCTTTAATTTCACTCTAGGCCTTTTGAAGCATGCTTTATCTTCTGGAGTTGTAGTAGTATTGAATTATCTGTGTATGTCTAGTAGAGGGTTTTGCTCATTATGCATATTTTCGTTGAGAATGTTTGTATTCTTGGCCTCCTTGATAATTTCGATTTCACCGGTGTGGAAAGCAACGGGAAGCTACCACACCTACATTTCCCTAGTAAAGCTGTAAGCATAGCATGAAAATGCTATGATTGCAGTGAAGGATCTGCCTTCGGGCAGAATTACTATGGATGGATGGATACTGAATTTAATTGTGAAACATCGAACATTGTGACCGGTAGAGCTATTTTTAAATGTTCACTTTAGGTGAACTCCTACACCTTACGGCTTTAGAGGGTTCAGTTGTGCATCTAAATCGTCCATGTACCCACTCAAACACACGCAAAAAAATGCATTAAAATTGTTCCAGTTGTTTAGGCAGTTTCGGACAGGTAAATCTTCATTTATAATTGTCGGATTTCGTTAATTTATGGATAATGGCTACCTCGGTTTATTTTAATGGACATCGAGTTTCGTTGTGAAACATCGATAAATGAGATAGCTAGAGCGATATTTAAATGTTGACTTCTGGTTAACTCTTGCACTTAATGGTTTTAGAGTGTCCAATTGTGAATCTAGACCATCCAGAGACCTAATCAGACTACACAAAAAAATCATCAAATCGGTCCAGTCGTTTAGGCGGAGTAGAGTGACAAGATACGTGACAGACTATTTTTAGGAGCATATAGTGATCTAGCACACGTACAACTATTTATATACATATATGATCTAATTAATTAAACGGGACATTTATGTGGTTATGGTTGTGATTCAACTTAGGAGTTTTAGATAAGGAACCTAGTTAAACGAAAACAACAAGCTGAAATTAATCTATCGGTTGTTGGAGTCGTTTTAGATATGATACGCATAATCCAGCATTAAATAAATTAAATGTATAGAATGGAATGACGTAGCTTTAGATCTTATTTGGAGATGGAAGCAAACCAAACTAATACAATTTAATCAACTGATTTAAAAATGTATAACTCGACATTTGCTGAAATATTGTGAAAAGGCTAAATGTCTTCATAATCGTCGAGTTTAATTATAGTCCGAAGCATCTTATACTAGTCAATATGCTTACACCTATTTTAATGGTGGGGCGTGAGTTTTTAAAAAATAAACAGCCTATAACTTAGATTAAATTTTGCCTGAAACACCTTGGATCCTGCCTTCGTCTAAAGTTCCCTAATCATTTGTCATTTTAACCTATCGTTTTCTCCATTATATACACTGTGATTATAAAGTCCCAGTACCATTTTGTGGCAGAACGTTAGCACCAAATATAACAAATAAACAGTAAGTTCTATCTTACTTCCTAGTTTAGTGTTTCAACATAACTCCCATTCCATAATCTCAAAACATGTTTTCCCAACGACGCACCGTTTCCGTCGCCCGGAAAATCTGCACCACCATATCCTCTGTAATAATTTCACTCGCATTGGCGTATGCGGTTTCAGTCAGCACTTGCAAGATGAGGAAACTTGGTTCTGCACACCTGTTTTTCTTGATGAAAACCACACCATCACAAAGTCCCCAGAAGTGCGAGGGTCTGGCGAACCGAGGTGCCCAGATACGAGAGATGCCCTTCCAATCCACCTTTTGGGAAACACTGTCATTGAGGATACCCGCGTATAGCCAGAGCAAAGTGTTGTGATGCTCCATCTTTGTTGGTCAACACCACTGTATCAATGATACCATCTTTGCTGTAACCTGTGGCTTAGCAATCAACATCTCAAGATCCACGTCTCGTCTCCCCGTGATGGGTTTCCTTTGGAATCAGTCTCTAACTTCTTCGTACGACTGGCCTCTTAAACGCGCAGAAACAATCTCTATCCGCTCTTCAATGGATGAACATATTTGTATCTTTCGAATGGCTGTAACAGAAATACGATATGTAAGCGATTTCTTTAAAATGTACTGGGACTTTATAATCACACTGTAATGTATTTCTATATGTGAACATATATTTAGTTTCATTAGTGTTTATTTCCAGCCCCAATATCTTAGTGTTATTTACATAATATAACACATTTTCCTTAATAGCTCCATAATCCTACTGAGTATATATACATTTTTTTTTTCAAAAAGCTAGTTGAGATTTGTCACAATCAGTCAGAACCTACGTTTGACTCCTCTAAGTTAATCATACCATCGCATCGGGGTAACTTAACTCCACATTCTAGGCGCCCCAACCTTAAAAGTGGGTTATAATTAAGCCAATGCATTGCCAGGAGAGAACACCAGAAATGTCGAAATGACTACCTGGGGCATTGAATACAAAAATATTGTATTTCAATATCAACTGAACCATCTGATACACGAGTCTTAACAATATAAATGGATAATAATGGTACAGCAGCTTCCGCATTTACGACTTTTTCAATAATTTTTCTTATGATGCCTCTCTCATATTTAATCATGTGAATGTATGTTACTTATTTATTTCGCCTGGTGGAGTTAAGACTATGTGGCCTTCTCTTCCATTCACCAGGACAAACATATGAAATTTAAATACAAAAAATACAATAATGTTACATACTAAACAACAGACTGAACAATAATAAAAATATTGTCAAACAATACAATAAAATTTAAGACAATTAAAATCAAAACTAATGAAAGAAATATACACAAATGAAGAACGTAAGATGAAAATTCTAACTAAGAATACTAATAAGCTCCATAATCCTATTGAGTGTCGTGTTTTTTTGAAAATGCTAGTTGAGATTTGTCATATTCAGTCAGAATCCAAGTTTCACTCCTGTAAGTTAACGCTGGTGTAATTAGTGTTTTATTTCAAACATTTTTAATTTAAATACTTCATTTATTGAAAAATAACATTTCTTATAATTTTGTACTCTTTTTATTTGTTTATTCCTGGATATTATTATGTTATTCAGTCCTATTAAACATGAGTCCATAAATTGCTCGGTTACGAAGTAATGTCAAATTTACTGTTTGGCACTTGCTGATAGTAAGTGCTAATTCTAATAAAACCATCACAGTGTTATTAAATAAAGAGTCCTACATTTCTGCATTCCTAAACTTAAATTGGCGAAACAATAATTTATCGTGCCTGTTATGTAAATGTTCCGGACCGCAAAGAAAACAAGATCATGTAAAACTCTAAGTTATTATATATTAGCCATTTAAATATTCCGGACCGCAAAGAAAACAGTTATCATTGTACATTGTACATTAGCCAATACCCGGCGTGCGCTGCTAAATTAATTAAATGTGTTTTTGATTAGAGATGAAACTGATAGCTGTTTGGTCGGATACCGGATATCCTGTCAGTCTTGGAACCGGATAGCCGGATATCCGACAGAATATTGCCGCTTGGAGCATCGTAATGACCGAGGTGGCGCGTGAACGATCGGACGGACAAGGCTGAATTCGGATCTTTTCGTTCATGAGAGAAGTGAGCAAGTGTTTCTTTGATTTATTGAGTTGTTTGCAAATACGATCATTTGAGCTTATTAAGAAACATGATATTATAGTTTGAGATGATTATCGAAGTATTCTAAAAATATTTCGGTTTAGGGAAGTTTTATCAGATCAGTTGGACCTCTTAGATTATGATTCTGGGTTAGGTTAGGTATCAGTTAGGTCAGATATCTGACAGGTTAGGTTCGGTTCGGCTAGGTTCGGTTAGGTTGGGTTAGGTTAGGATAGGTTAGGTAAAGTAAAGGTTCGATTCGGTTAGGTTTGGTTATGTCAGAGTTAGTGTCCGGTTTAGGATAGTTTTATGTCCGGCTTTGGGTATGGGTTTTGCGACCTGGTTTGCGTTTTGGTTCGGATTTCGGCTCAGTTTGGATTTGGGTTTGAGTTCAGTTTGTGTTCGGGTTTGGATTGAATTTGAATTCAGTTTCGGGTTTAAGTTTTTAGTTCAGTTTTGGATTTGGGTTGATTGTTCTGGGTTCGGGTTTGGATTCAGGTTAAGTTAAGTTAGACTCGGTTAGGTTAGGCACGGTTGGATTAGGTTCGGGTTAGGTTCGTGTTAGCTTCAGTTTAGTTTCAGTTTACTTACTTACTTACTTACTACTCACTGGCATTAATCGAACCCGTAGGTTCATGGCCGCACAGACATAAGCTCTCCATACATCCCTATCCTGAGCTAATGCTTTCCAATCATTCCCTGTATAATCTACTTCCCTCAAATCATAGTTAATGTTATTCTCCCACCTCATTCTTGGTCTACCAACTGGGCGTTTTCCCTCTGGCTTTCCTACAAGAAGCTTCCATGCAAGTCTTTCATTTCCCATACGTGCAACATGTCCTGCCCAACGCAGTCTACGAGACTTAACTGTTCTTATTATATCTGGCTTCCTATAAAGACCATGTAGTTCATTGTTATGCAGTCTTCTCCATTCACCTGTCTGATCATCTCTCTTTGGTCCAAAAATTTTCCTAAGTACTTTATTCTCAAATACTTGTAATCTCCTTTCCTCTCTTAAAGTAAGAGTCCATGTTTCGCACCCATATAATATAACTGGAAGAATAATAGTTTTATATATTTTCAGTTTAATGTTTTTTTAAGGAGTTGGGACATCAAGAGTAACTGCAATGCATAATAGTATGCATTTCCAGAATTGAGCCTATGTTTAATTTCTTTCTGCATCTCATTCCTATTTGTAATCATTGTTCCTAGGTATTTGAATTCAGCCACTTCCTCAAAATTTCCCTCATTTGTCATTAGCTGTCCATTTCCATTATATAATGAATTTCTACGTGTGACCATATATTTAGTTTTATTGATATTTACTTCCAGTCCTAATTTCTTAGTATTACTCAATAGTGTGTGCGTGTGTTGTTCTTTAGTATCTCCTCGCTATCGGCCAATAATACTACATCATCAGCATAAACTAACAGCTTATTAATACCATTCAGTTGTAAGCCTTCCTCATTCTCTAAAAGATTTAATGGCATGCTCTAGTACAATATTAAATAATAGAGGAGATAGTGCATCTCCTTGCTCAACCTATTCTGGATTTCAAAAGTGTCCGAAAACTGTTTGCCTATACGCACCCTACTCTTTGTGCCATTTAGACACATTCGTATAAGTCTAACTAACTTTTTAGGATTTCCGAACTCCAGCAGGATATACTATATAACTTCTCCCTCTTAACTGAATCATATGCTTTTTGAAGTATACATACAGGTGATGTACAGTACCATTATATTCCCATTTCTTTTCTAAAATCTGTCTTATACTAAAAATCTGATCTGTTGTAGACCTCTTTCTTCTAAATGCACATTGATGATCTCCTAGAATGTCATCAATATAGGGAGTAAGTCTGCTTACTAATATATTTGTTAGAATTTTGTACGAAGTTGAAAGTAATGAGATACCCCTGTAGTTGTTGCAATCAGTTTTATCTCCTTTCTTATAAATTGGTACGATAATTGACTCCTTCCATTCATCTGGAAGAGCTTCTTTTTCCCAAATCATACTAAGCAACCAGCGTATCTTGTCCATCAATTTTTCTCCCCTGATTTTATCAGTTCTGCTGGGATCTCATCTGAACCTGATGCTTTATACATCTTCAATTTTTCAATCGCCATTTCAACCTCTAATGCACTTGGCTCTGCGACTAGCATTTCTGCTGTCTGTAAATTATCTTCCTCAATGTCCTGTTCTGTATGTACATTTAATAGTTGATTAAAGTAACTTTCCATCTATTTAATATAGGCCTACTCCTGGAATCTGCAATCATATCCCCATTTTCATTCCGAATTATGTTTGTTCTAGCTTGAAACCCTTTTCTTCTCTATACTAATTTAGTTTCAGTTTAGGATCAGTAAGGTTCAGTGTGCGTTCAGCGTAATTTCAGTTTCGGTTCATTGTAGGTTCGGTTTTAGTTCGGTTAAGGTTCGGATTATATACGAATTAGATTCGGTCTAGGTTCGGTTTGGTGCAAGTTAGGTTAAATTTAAGTTGGGGTTAAGTTAGTGTTAGGTCCAGGTTAGGCTCAAGTTAGGTTCAGGTTAGGTTCAGTTTAGGTTAAGGTTAGGTTCAGGTTAGGGTCAAGTTGGATTCGGGTTTAGTTAAGGTTAGTTTCAGGTTAAGATAGGGTTAGGTTCAGGATGGGTTGATGTTAGGTTCAAGTTAGGTTAAGTATGGTTCAAGTTAGGTCAGGTTTGATTCAGGTTAGGTTCAATATAGGTTGAAGTTAGGTTAAGGTAAGGTTTGGTTCTGATATGGTTAAGGTTATTTTCAATTTAGGTTGAGGTTAGGTTCGAGTTATATTCAGGTTAGGTTTAAGGTAGGTTCAGGTTAGATTCATTTTAGTTTGAAGTCAGTTTTAGGTTTGGTTCAGTTATGTTCGGTTAGTTTTGGTTAAGTTTGGTTAGATTAGATTAGGTTCGGTTAGGTTGTTAGTTTGGGTCAGGTCCGGCCAGTATAGGTCATGTTCGGAGAGGTTAGTATAGTATAGGTCAGGTCATTTATGCGTTCAAAAAGCTACTTTTTTCACGTTTTGCACTAGAAAGAGAGATTTTTTGAACGTGTAGGAGTTGAAAATCACAACTCTCTTATAGCCTATGTTGATGCCCGAAATCTCCTGAACATTTTGCAAAAGTCCCATCAAAATCGGACGAACGGTATGGTAGTACATAAAATACGAACAAACAAAGAAACAACGTTCATTGTTATATATTATAAGCTAACATCCGGCGTGTGCTGCTGCGCCTAAATAAATGAAAATTAATGTGCTTTTATGTTTAGTTGAATAAGTTAAAGGAAAAATAATTATAAATTTATATTTTTAGATACCCCTTGCTGATTACCCGGCGTTGCCCGGGAATCTACTTATCCCGATCTTCTTGACGTAAATCAGCTGAAATACGAAAATTAAAGTGTTTTATGTTTAGTTAAATAAGTATAAGGAAAAAAATTATATCGTAATTATTTTTAAGATACCCGTGCTGTTTATACGACGTTGTCTGGGAATATACTCATCCCGATCTTCTTGACATAAATGAGATGAAATTTGAAAATTAATGTGCTTTAGGTGTTTAGTTAAATAAGTAGGAGCAAAAATGTATATCGTAATAATATTTATATACCCCGTGCTGTTTACCGGGCGTATCCGGGGTCTACTCATCCCGATCTTCTTGGCATAAATGAGCTGAAAGACAAAAATTAATGTACTTTTTATGATTAGTTGAATAAGTAAAACGAAAAATAATTATAAATATATATCGTAAGTATTTTAAGATTCCCCGTGCTGATTACCAGGTGTTGTCCGGGAATCTACTTATCTCGATCTTCTTGGCATAAGTGAGCTAAAAGACAAAATTCGTTATCGTGAGTTATCCGTAAAAGAGTGGTGCTACGCTTGCACAGGAATCTACGTACTTATCTCGATGTTCTCGGCATCAATGAAAGACAAAAATGGTAATTGTTAGTTATCCGTAAGAGATGTCGCGGACTTTTTTGTAGAGTTTTTTGAGATATTCAATTTTGTGTACATTATTTTTGTGTATTTGTTATGGTTTAGACAACGTAAGCCATTTAAACGTCCAAAGAACTACCTTTTCTCGTTTTCCACTATAAAGGACGATTTTTAAGGGTGTAGGAGTTGAGTATCACAACTCTCTTATAGCCTATGTTCGTCCCAGG
Source organism: Diploptera punctata (assembly GCA_030220185.1). Taxonomy (NCBI): domain Eukaryota; kingdom Metazoa; phylum Arthropoda; class Insecta; order Blattodea; family Blaberidae; genus Diploptera; species Diploptera punctata. The sequence goes on from JASPKZ010003522.1 coordinate 56,611, forward strand.
AATCTCCTGAATATTTTGCAAAAGCCCCATCACAATCGGATCAACGGTATGGCTGCGCATGAAGTACGAACGAACGAACAAACAAACAAACAACTAACATTTTTATGTATTAGATTTTAATAAACAACGGAAAATTTAATTTATTTTATTAAAAATTTCTCTCGAATTATACAATAAGCATTAGGTAATAATTTACGGTTTTGCATTGTTTATTTTTACTTCATTGTGATGCATTTTAATAAGCCGGCATAAAAAAAATATTTTTAAGCATTGACAAAGGGAAAAAAATCCATTAGCCAGCAAAATTTGTTTGTTGAAAAGAATAAATATGTATAGGTTAATTCTGTAGATTGAAGATTAACTATGGTGTGATAGGTAATTATGATGGTTATGGTTACATTGAAATCTCGAAGTCTTGAAGAATTAAAAGATGAAGTAACGAAAACGAAGTGATGTTTATTATTCGACAATATGTGCGTCCACCGCGGACCACATATAAAATACGAAAGCTAAGATTCTTCTCAAAGACAGTGCGTATATCCTAGTTTATGAAGTCACCGCCCCTCACAAAACTTAGAGGAAGATGTAATTATTTCCGATCAGCATTCGAGTAAAAGGACATTTTCTCAAACTAGAGAATTAACAGATTTTTTTATGTAGTCGCCCTCTTTCGACATGTTTTGGGATGACCAGTGCTGCCCTATTAACTTGACCAGAAGGTGTAAATTTGTCACATAAATTTCTGAGAGTTGATCCTCTTGTGTAACCAACTATCTTATGTAACACATGTTTTTCATTACAGTGACTATTTAACTCATTCCCCAAATGGAAGTCAATTACCAATCACGTTTCAATGAATTTTGTTTTACAACCAATCAGCCGTGTTTCACCACGATAATTATCGATTTCTGTTTATCATATTGAAGAAAGCTCCTCCTTTTAAATATTCTGAACAGTTCAGACCATTATATTGCAGTGATTGATTTTCCAACAAATTCGTTGAATATAGAAAATATGTAATGAACAGATTCCTTCGAATTACATATTTGATAATTGTGTGTTCAATAATTGAGTTTTTAAATAATGATTTTACTGAGTTGTTTCCTAAAAAATAATTAATAACGCATAGTGTTGGTTGAATTTTCATTTTTTTCTCCACTAGGATGTATTCTTACAATATTGCGATCCTATTTGACAATAAATACTATGATCTAGTTGCAATGCATTAACAATGAAACCACCTATCATATCTTATTTGTTTCCAAATATCGCCATTTACATTAAATATATAAACATTTTAAAATAACTATATTAAGTATAGTAATTATTTTTTAACGCCACTTTAAATATGAACATATGATCCTAAAGTTTATATTCCTTCTCCTTTCTTCTTTGTTTCTGTCAGTACGATTATGTCTTACTTCAAATCCTCCATCTGTTTAAGGACCTCCTCCATTTTATTTCTTATGCCTTGTACGTTCCATGTTCCAATTAGCAGAGTTCGTTTTCGTAGCTTGTATCGTCTTCCTTTTAATCTGACCGACTTATCTCTTTTAGGTTTTTTAGCATTGCAATTTTTTTCTGTTGGGAAGGAGCTGGCCTACCGCATCAACCCCCAACCTGGAGAACCAGGGATTTTTCAGGAGTCCATACTTAGATCAGCTACTTTCACTACAGCTAAGAGCCTGATCTGTCCTTTAGGAAGAATTTGACAGAAAATATAAGATGAAATGATCCCCTCGGCCTCGAACACTCTAATATCATCGGGGTCGGAAAACAACAAGTGTTCAGCCCAGAGAAACTGGATAGGAAAGATAAAAAAGAGATATGGTATGGAAGTGGAAGTAATACCATATCAGTCAATATCTCACTATGCTGACCAGTGCAATTGGTGAGTAGCCCATCCCGTCCGTTCACCACATAAGTTATACGTATAAGTACGTGAAGGTGGGATTGGACACTAGGAAGATGTGCAGGCCGGTTCCTCTAAGTCTTAGAATTTAAAGCAATTAGAGGCTCTCCTCCCTCTTAGCATCTTCCCTTTTACAGAGGAAGACCTAAAACTTCCTGGTGTCAGGGAATATATTTATACATGGGGGAGAAACATCTATAACCAGGACATTGGATGGACCGACAAAATTGGGAATTGGAGTCGGACGATGTCAAAGACATTAATCCACCCATGATCTATCTACTATATTAAGTAATAATTTGTGAGTAAATAGCTTCATTTTATTCGTTAAATATGTACCGGAGCTCGGTGGTAGGCAGGAGATCTCAGGTTTATGAACTCTTTATAAGCAAAAGAACAACGTATAAATGTACAGTCAATTTTAACGAATCCAAGAAACTGTTTATTTACGGAGAAATACACTTTTATTAATACAGTTACAAAGTTTTATCTAAGAGTGGAGTCGATGAAATACTTAGAGGTACACGTGCTCTAATCAAATATTTTCAAAGTCCAAATGCTTAAAGGACTATAACTTTAAATTCAACTATTTTTCGGACAAATCTAATATTTAAACTGAATCGGAGATCGCGGTCTGCAGGTCTATGATGTTCCAACACTGAACACAGAGTCACTGATAGTGATAGTGAGTATTTTGATATAAGTTCTCGCTTATAAAGGCGGTGGCTCCTCCCACTTTTCTCGAATCCACTCCTTACAATTGAATATATATTTATGTTACAATAATATTATTTACTAGTATGTATAACATTTCTAAGAACTGGGTAAATTGGTTCTTTAATATTTAATAGATAAATGTTTATCAGTTTCTTTGTCAACTGTCAATGTTAAGAGATTATCTTTTCTAGAGGTGAATGAATGTCTTTTGTTGTCTGTACTAGGCAGTTAGTAATTCTTTATCATCTTTTCTTGGAATTTCTTAGTAGCGTTAATTGGTTTCTAAGAATTGGTTAATAGATTTTTAATATTTTTAATAGCTAACTAATGTTATCTTTTCTTATTAGTTGTATAGACTGCTAATTGGAATTAGTTATATTCTTTTGACAATACCCTTTTTGTGTTCCTATATTATTTGTAAGGTGTGTAGTAGGTAGAGTTCGGACAATACCTCTTTATTTGTCATTTGTATAGCAGGTAGCGTTTTACAGTATTTTATTCTAGACAAATGTATGTGGGATTTTTTACCTGGATATATTTCTACTTTTCCACATACATATTTTATAGCGATATTAGTAATATATTCTATTTCATTATTTATAGATTTATTTAATTTTAATTACAATTTAACATATTTCGGAACATTGTAGTTTCAGATCCATGCATATTAGCGTTGTATCTTAGTTTATATGTCTCCTATCATATTAATCGCTACAAATACTCCTACCAAATGCCACTCTTGATTTCAAAATCATCTAGATAAATTCACTCGTCACTTCGTGATGTGAATTGACGTGAATTTTTCGATAATTTGAAAATTACTCGTGGCATTACTTACGATAACTTCACTATTCCCTGTCAGCAATGACTAGACATATTTTGCTTTGAAAATATGGTGATTTTAGGTTATCCTGAGCTCCACTTTTCACTTCATTTTAGGACATTTCTCACATTTTTTGATAAAAAGTCGGCATAGCCTATACATTTCTCTCAGGTCATTATTCACTTACTGCAACAATAAATTTTACTTTTTTTTAAATGTTTTATTCAAATTCATCTAATTCCTATTTAATTTATTCTCCTATCTCATCTCATCTGGAACGTTTCGGATACCCTGTACACAATTGTAAATACATCAAATGGTTAAATCCTGATTGTTAGTTGAACAAAACAATAACATCTATCGTAATCCCCGATTGAAATCTGGTATAAAATTTGGATTTAAAACTATAAATACACGTAATCAATGGGAATATAAAGCTCATGTTTTGTTCATAGAGGTTAGAGTTTAAAATGGATGAATAAAACTCGACGTTATTCAATTTTATAAAAACTCCAGTGTTTCACGAGGTTCAAATGTTTTGCTAAAAGCTAGTCTACTGTTTCACATAGGCCTACAATGGTTTGTTCACGAAACAACGTATATATATGTTACAACGCAAGTCTAAATCCAGGCGTATCTAAATCTAGTTTGACAAATCGCAATGATATATACTGATTTAGGCAAATCTGTGTTAAAAAGTAAGATTAATTTTCCTAGGCACAGATGAGATTTTTAGTACAAGATAGATTAAACGTTTGAATGTATGCTGACGATGTGGTTATTATTCAAAATATGAAAATAATTTGCAATACTCTTTACATCAATTAAATCAGTTATGCCAAGAATATAATTTTAAAATATCAAAAGAAAAAACAAAAATAATGGCGTTTTGGGGAAACGAACATATAAGATCAAAAATCGTAATAGACAACAAACCTCTGGAACAAGTAACAAATTTTAATTATTTGGGTTGTAATTTTACTAAAAACACAAAAACTAAAATAGAAATACATATGAAACTGTCGAAATTTCAAATGATATGCGGAACTATACATAAAACATTAAAGAATACGCCAATTTTGGAATATATTAAACAGTACCAACTAAATTGGAAACACGATCCTGAAAAAATGAGTTCAAATCGGATCCCCAAAGCTGTTTATAATTATATACCAAGAGGACGAAGATCACTGGGCCGTCCTATGAAACACTGGAGGGAAAAGTTTCTATAGGATCGTAACAGGCCTTGGCCTAATACGTGGAAGGAAGAAGAAGAAGAATAAAACAAGAAGAGATGCTAGATTGAAGTTTTATAAAACATTGGCAGTTCCTGCATTACTTAATGAGAGCGAAACTTGGGTAATGACTAAAAAATTGCAAAGTAGAATACAAAGCGCAGAAATGAACTTCCTTATAAGAACAAACGACTGCACAAGAATGGATCGGATAAAGAATGAAGATATAAGAACAGAGTTAAATATATATCAATTGAATGAGAAAATCAGAGAATATAGAGAGAAATGGTTTACGCATGTGGAAAGAATGAATGTAACAAGATTACCAAGAGCAGCATTCAACTACAAGCCAAGAGGTTCAAGGAATGTAAGAAGGCTAGCGAAAAGATGGACAGAACAATTGTGAGGCGGAACAGACAATTTTTGCCTAGCCCGTGAAGTGAAGAAGAAGATATATTAAAAGAAAATAAATCGAATACAATATTACACTGTCATCAATAGTACAAAGATTTCAAAAAGCATATAATTCAATTAACAGGGATAACAGTAATCTTTTAAATCGGAATTCCTATAAATTAATTCGACTTATTCTAATGTGTCTAAAGGCACAAATATTAGGGTGCGGGTAGGTAAAACAGTTTTTCAGGTACTTTTGAAATTCAAATGCCTTAAAGCAAAGAGATGCACTGTCTCCTTTACTATTAACTTTTTGTTCTTGAATATGGCATCAAATATTTAAAGGATAAAGAGTGCTTACTACTCAATAGTAACAATAAGTTGTTGGTATATGCTGATGATGTGTTATCAGGCAATAGTGAGGAGATAAAAGAGCCAGCAAGCATATTTTATTGAGTAACACTAAGAAATTTGGGCTGGAAGTAAACAACAATATAATTGAATTCATGGTCACACATAGCCCATAAACACATTATATACGGTAATGGAAATGGAGAGTTAATGACAAATGAGGGGAATTTTGAAGAAGTGGCAAAAATCAAATACTTATGAACAATAATTACAAATAGGAATATGGTACAGAAATAAATTAAACGTTGGTTGAATTCTGGAAACGCATGCAACTATATACTCTATTACAATTATTGTCATCGCAACTTCTATGAAAAAAAACGCTAAACTCAAAATAAATAAAACTGTTATTCTTCCAGTTATATTAATGTAGAGCATGACTTCTTATAAGGGAGGAGAAAAGATTACGAATATTTGATAGTAAAGTGATTAGAATTTTTTTTGGACTAAAGAGAGAAGAAGAGACAGGTGAATGGATGACTACATAACATTGAACTACATTATCTTTGTGGGAAAACGGATGTATTAAGAACAGTTAAATCTCGTAAACTAAGATGGACAGGGCATATGGCAAGAATGGGGAATGTTAGAGGGACATGGAAAATCCTTATATGAAAATCAAAAGGAAAACGCCCAGTAGGCAGGCCAAGAATGAGGTGGGAGAATAAAATTATCCATGATTCGAAGGAGGTAAAGTTTAAAGGGATGAGTGGAAAACATTAGTTGAGGAAAGGGATGTGTGGAGAGCTTATGTCCGTGCTGCCTAGAATTCCTGCGATCGATAGTGCCAGTGAGTTATTTATATCAGTACTGTAAAGAAGAGCGTTATGCAAACAACAGTGTTAGTTGTATCTAAAATTGTAGGAAATCATGTATTTTTATTATGATTGATTTATAAGGCTAATAAAAAGTAATTTCACGTTACCAAAATGTACTTTTTGCGCGATAGTGCGTTTTGTCGTACTTACAGCAATGGCCACCATGATTCAAACTTCCTACATTTCAGGGTTGCCAACCTAAATAATTATACTGTAATAAAGTAACTATACTGTAATATTGCATATTAGAAACCACGTGTGGGAAGTAAACCCACTGCCCTTTATGTATACTACGTACATGGTCTTCTTCTTCTTCTTCCGAATGCAGTATTGGGTGATGCCCGTTCTGCGACTACAAAAACTGATGGTATATACAAAAAAATATATCCAAAAGGTAGTGTTAATATACATTATACGAAACAAATCACTGCATTTTAAATGAAATTTATTTGAAACAATATAAAACAATAAATACATACTTGCCGCCATTTTATACTAATTGGTTGTCACGGTCTCCTGTAGTTTTAACTGATAAACATTGCCCACACTGTTAACGTTAGTTGGTTGTTTATAATGAACGCAAATATTTCCAACAATGATGTTATTATTTATTATTTTGAAAACACCATCGCGTAAAAAATAATGTACAACGAATGTTTGTGAAGTGTTTTACAGAATCTCGGAAATTAAAAACCTCGCCTATCGCTCGGTTTTTAACACATTTCTTCGCTTCTTCTGTAAAAAACAATTCCTCAACCACGCAAGTCGTAATATATACTATTTAACAATATATGATGATAATTTGTAAATATACTTTTCCAAACTCATAACAACGAGATCGAAAGTTACCTGAGTGAAACTGGATACTGCATATATCAAATGTGAATCAATTAGCTAAGGTAGGAACCATGTCAGGGCAGTTATTGAAAATTCGCAAGGAGTGTCCCAACGAATCTTCATAATCCTTGGACTTAGTTTATTAGGACAGGGATAATAATATTCAAACACATTTGATTTACCTTTGTACTTATTATCTATCATTCTATGTCCATAAATCTCACATGGATCACAACATGTGCCCTTGCTTGCTAATGTTATTTTAGCCAGCTAATTTATTAGATGTTATTTCCCTACAGATTGTCAACGAGCGACAAGTGGTTCGTTCATCAATCGCCTCAAAAGAGACAGCTGTCGCTTGGCTGCGAACAAAATCCAGTAGTAATAGATTCTTAATTTTGTCTATACATCTCCTCATTACTCAAGACCGTGTTCCCCTCTACACCAACTACTTTTTCAACCAATCAGCGTCAATATCCGTATCAACAACAGATCAATGCTATGTGGTATCCAATAACAACGATGAAAATGTAATTGAACGTCTCCCAAGCTTATAAATAATGTAGCAAGAATTAATAGATCTAAATACTAAAATATAATTATACGATTAATAGTAATAACTGGAAGGCGCACAAACGTGCATATGAGTTTATTACCAACACAGGAACCCAAAACGAATGGTACCTACCCCTCTAAGGTATAATGAATAACATGTGCATTTGGAGTGGGGAAGGTGGCTATATGGGAGGAGTCATCGCCCTTATAAGGCAAGGACACGTGACAGAACGCTCTCACATACACTCACACGCATATGTTCTACAAGAAACAAGTCCTTCAGCAACCGTCCGCGACGTTCAGTAAATTTTAAAATCTTAATTATTTTAAAATCCAAGATAATTAGTAACTCGGAATTTTAAGTGATATTAAATACGCGTGGATAAATTCATCAAATCCACTCCGAATATTAGTGAGATATAAAACGATTGTAATTCTCTGTACATTATTAGTGCAAAATTATTCAATAAACTGGAGTAATAAGTTTAAATGTATTTATAATTACATAAATAATATGAACATCGCTGAGGTAACATATTCTACCCGCGACCCGGCACACTAAATCACGTGATCACAGGGAAACCCCAGCATAACATGATGGAAAGTTAGCATTACGTCATAGAATACTGGTGCTTGCGCAGAACAACTGCATTTTGTTAACTTTCACGCTATAGTAGATAACTAAGATATTACATTGATGGGAAAGGTTGATTAAATTTTTCTCTGATTTAGGTTTGAGATTCCTTTTGAGACCATCGATGCCGATGGATACTAGAATTTGATCGATATATCGTGAATTTATATTAGCTTTAACATTGTTTTGTAAGATGAATGAGAGTAAAGCTGTTTTATCTTTCTCTTGTTCCGTAAAGAAAACACTTTCCTTTGTCTAAATGACCCTGATGCAGTGCCAAGATAGAAATGAACCGGTCTCGGCTGATTTGGCAACATGGTGGGTGGACATCGCTATGAAATATACAATTCCAATCTAGCGGTTTGGCAACGTCTCAAAACGCTGTCGTGAAATTCATTAATCTGTGGTCATGGCCCCAACGTCACAGTTGAATGTCAGTAATTGCTTTCTTTTCATTCAGTAATCTTTTGTTTTTGTCAGGAAGCGCGTAGGAGTAGATCTAAAAATAACATTTGCGCTCAATGATTGTGATTTAAATCTTGTGTATATCTTGTCAATTTCAAGTTCTTTGAATCTAAAATACATCTAAATGTTCTATCTTAAATTTTAATTGATCGACAATTCTTGTTTTTTTAATTTTATTTTGTCCCCTTCATATTTCGACTGTTCAGAGTTTTAGCGAATTCCGAAGTAATTGAAACTATTGAGGTTGGTCTTATGAAAATATGTTTGAAAGAAATTTACAGGCATTCTACACATACCGTATCTAGCAGACACAGAAAATGACCATGACCAAAATTTTACATATGCGTGTGTACGTGTGTTAACGTTATAGTGACCATAATTTTAGTTTATCAGAACTAACTTGGCATAGGCTATAGCAATCAATTAAAAACTGTAAGATTTAATCCGTTAGCCAACGTAATAGACTATTAGGAGTAGTTCGCCTGAAAATAAAATTTAAAATCGCTCTAGAGGTCCGCAATGATACCCAGCATAGAATATGCTATTAAAATAAAAACGAGAAAAGTTATTATTCATAAAAATAAACGAAAATCGATCATTAGAAATGTGGGTTTACCTGAAACCCGAATTAAAAATTCGCTCTAGTAGCCGCTATTTTTTTTTGTCATAACGGATATAACTATTTAATTAAACCGTATTAAACTTAAAAATGATACATTGGTAAAACGTGTATTTAGTATTTTAATAATATAATGGAAAAAAAAAGATATTATTTAAAATGTATCGCAAATTATACAGCAATATGCAAACAGGTAATAACTTACAGTTATGCATGATTTGTTCTCACTGCGGTCAGACACTTTAAATAAGCTGAGACCAGAAATTGTGTTTCTCCCAATTCAACAAAATAAATATGCAATCCGCAAACCAAGAAAAAATATGATCATAAATTCGAGTTGCTGAGGAATTCGCTAGTTTACGCAGTTCCTGCGTGACGGACGTTTATGACTTGTCTACTTTTTTTTTCAAAATTAATCCTTCCAGTTTATTTCTTTTAAGAATTTAGAACGTCCCTTTGATATACTATTTAAGTGATGTTAGCATACAGAAATGTTTAAAAACCGAGAAGAGTTGGCTTAGGCGGTGATGCTTCTGACTCGTATTCGGGAGGTCCGGATTCAAATCCCGGTGCCGACAAACCTATCTAAATTATTTCAGATTTTCCTCAGATATCAAGACTATGTCTGGGCTAGAATTCAAATACCAGGAACCATTTCGTTAGATTTTCGATTTCATAGTAATTTATCGTTAAAACAATAATAAAAATAAATACACGCAATATGAATTTAGATATTAAAGCGCGTCTGTAAAGAAAGTTAATTACGAATTTTCAAGTTCGAAAGAAGGGAAATGACGATTTTTCGATAGTTTATAATTATCTGATATTTTCCTGAACATACTTTGTTATTGTCTGCATTTCTGCTGACGTCTTCAGTTTTCCTTCTCATCATTGTTTGCTGATTTGATCCAGAATTCAAGTTCCCCTCATGGCCGCTCGCACTTTATTCAATCAATAATGTTTTCCTCTTATTTCAGGGAATATTTTTTTCCCTTATCACATTCCTTTTATGATACTTTTTTTAGGTTTATCATGTGATTAGGTCATAATATATACCATTATAAATAAAGTAAAAAATAATACATTTCCTATGTAAAAACCATAAGTTTGTATCTAATCCTAGAGATACTGGATATTTGTGCTTTCGGATCCTGTAGTGATGCTTACACAAAAAACCATCATTTTAGTGAATTCCTAATGTAGACCTATATATAGTTCCCCTCATGGTCTCCCACTTATTCAATCATAAACGTTTTCCTCTTATTTCGGGTAATAATTTTTTCCCCTTATCACATTCCTTTTATGATATATTTTTTAGGTTTATCATGTGATTAGGTCATAATATAAACCATTATAAATAAAGTGACAAAATAATACATTTCCTATGTAAAAACCACATATGATATATATATATATATATATAATATATATATATATATATATTATGTATAAATGTAGAGAAAACTAGATATATGTGTAGAAGAAGAAAAGGAAATATAATTTCAACAATGGAGAAAAACTAAAACTTACTTAGTATTGAGTTAACTTATTTAGGTATGATACAAAACTAGACCATTCAGGCGATAACACGTGGAAAATTAAAAAAGAATAGCACAAACAAAACAAGCAACATTTTTAACTGTGGTGAGCAAAAATATTACAAACAATAGAAAATTACAAATATATCAAACCATAACTCAGAGCATTTTAACCTATGGTGCTAACGTTTGGCAAATTCCTTCCAAGAAATTGAAAAGCATTTTAATTCAGAAATGGATGTTTAAGACGATCAGCTGGAATATTTAGAATTAATAGAATACGAATAAAAGAAATAAAGAAAATTATGGGTATACAAAGCATTATAGAAAAAGAAAAGCTTACAGTGGTATGGCCATGTCAAAAGAAATACAAGAGCAAAGTTTGCCTAAACTTATTATGAAATGAATCCCAATGGAAAGGAAGACCAAAGAAAACCTGGACATAAGGTGTGGCTAAGATTATCAGAAGATTTGAGGAAGATCAATGGATGGATAGAGAGGAATGGCGTTTGGTTTCTGGAAGATGGCGGCAGCTGTCATGATACCGAATGATGATGATGATGATATATACTTGCATCCTTTGTGGATCTTCAGACAGACATTATAGACTCAACTCACAATAAGACCTGTACAACGCTATCATCCGTTAGCTTTGTGGATATATATTGGGAGTTCAGAGAAAAAAATGTAACATAATTGATATCACAGACATATTTCCTTCTCTAAGAACTTTATTCTCAAATACTAATATTCCGCGTTCCCTTGACGGCTCTTTTTATAAGGTTAAAGTTCTTCACTCTATCGATCAAGGTACTTTTTTGGTCTGTCTTATCTCCTTGTACTTGTAGGTGTGCCAAAAATGAGGTAGGAGAATAACATTAACTAGGATAGGGAGGTATGAGGAACTTATATCCGAGCGGCCATGAACGCGGCTACAATAATATCAGTGAGTTAATTATTAATGAGTAATATTTTGTTCAGTTTTATTGTATATATTCTGTATTTTAGTATTGTTTTTATTTATAATTATTGAGTATATTAATCAACCTATGTAATTACCATTGTCTGGCTAACACTCATCGTCATCAATGGCTCTACAGTCCCATGTGGGCCTTGGACGCCTTCAGAAGCTTATGCCAGACTTCCCTGTTCTGAACTTCATTTCTTCCAGTTTATTTCTATTTTTAAAATCTTAATGTAGTAGTAGTAGTAGGACTTCATTAGACAAAAAGTAAGATATTTACAATATTATTTACAAATATGGGTCGCACGGGCAGTAAGCCGTACGTGCTGTTGACAGTCCGTACAATAAAGTAATAAATTGGTACTAGTGTAAAGAAAAATAAACAAAAACAGGCAATAACATTACAATTACATAAAGTTAATGTATTGGATTATACTATCCTCACATCCTAATTTAGGTCTTCTAACATTTTCTGGCCAATAGAGGTTGCTCATTGTAAATTCTTTTGTGTGAAATCGTTTTGCTGTCCATACGAATAATGGTACCAGCCCCGGCCAATGGTATTAATTTTAACAAAAATTCAGAATATCCGCAGATTTATATAGTTTATAGAATTCAGTAGTTTATACTCTTTTCTCGGATACATTATTTCTTTCACGGAATGTCTGGAATATTGACTGCAGTTAAATGTCCATTAAATTAATTTACATGTTGTATTTTCGCGGATATAAAGTATGATAAAGAAAACACACAACACACACACCACATATATATATATATATATATTATATATATATATCCATAGTAATTCTACCCAAGGGCAGGTCTTTCACTGGCAATCATGGCATTTTCATGCTATGCTTTGCAGCTTTACTAGAGGAATTATAGGTGTGGAAGCTTCCCATTGCTTTCCACACCGTTAAAGCTTGATTATGATAATGATTAAGGATGATGATGGCCGATGATTTCGGGGACCGTTGGGCCTAACCTTCCTGAACATTTGTCTAACAGGTGAGGAAAAAACGCGATAAAAAACATCACCCAGACGCCTGTCCCGACGGTATCGAACGGGTCCGCTGCGTGACAAGGCAGCACGCTACCTCGAGACCACAGCGGTACACAATATTAGCATATATATATTGTCTTCCACACTGCCCTGCCTTGCGTGTCTGCTTCTGTCATATTTCTCTTCTTCATGTTGTCTTGAATTCGCTTTATCCACGTTGGCTTTGGTCGACCACGTTTCCCTTTTCCTGGAGGTATCCATTTCAATACTTCTTTCTTTGTTTTCTGGGTGTCCCTTCTGCTCATTATATGTCCATTCCATCCTAGTTGGATTTCTTTAATTTCTTGTACAATATCCTTTTCTAAATTCTTATTTCTCTTATTGTATTATTTTTATTTTATCTATTTTGATATTATTGTCGATCTGTGTTTTTTGCTTTAAACGTCTATGTTTCAGCACCATATAATAACATACTCTTCACAATTGTGTTATATAGGCCTATTAATAATTTAGCCCTCTTGATTATATGCTTACTTCATAAAATAGACTTTAATAGGCTATGCCAATAAATTTCATTCTTTTTAAAATGTTCTCTTCTTTCTCCATTTTTCTCCATCTTCCCATTCCAATTCTTCCAAACCTAACTCCCTCATACCTCGTCTTACATCTTCCATCCATTTAAATCTAGGTTGACCTCTCTTTCCTGTTCCACGTGGGATCCGTTCCAAAGCTTGTCTGGGTAATCTTTTCTCTGGCATCCTACTTATATGACATTCTAGTTGTCTGTATCTCACAAAATCTAAACGTTAATTTTATATATTTGTACCAGAAGAGATTGGATAAAAAATTAACAGACAGTGATTTTACTACAACTGACGACTTATATAACTATATTGTAAGCAATTTAAATGCAGCAGCAAAAGAAGCCTTAGGAGAAAAAATATATTGATAATGATAGTAAGCATGTTTATTATTGGAATGAAAATATCAAAAACACATTAAAATGAAGAAACTGAAGTACATAAAATGGATGAATACTAAGAGTCATGAGGATAGAATAGAATTTAAAAAGCACAAGCTATGATAAGGGAAAAAAGTTGCTGAAGAAAAGAAAATTTGGCAACAAACATGTCACAGAATTAAAAATTATATTGAGGGAAAAATAACTACCGAATCGTGGAACATTTTAAAATCATTACGTTACAATATAAAAAATGGGAATGCATTTGGATGCATTACTTTAAATTCCTGGGAAGATCATTTAAAAAATTAATTTGTGAATGGAGATTATATCATAGAAACCAGTATCAATAAATATATATCGGATATAGAAACTGTAATAACGACAGTTGTACAATTGAAGAAAGGTAAGTCCAGTGGGACTGGTGGAGAGTATATTCTGAACTTATTAAACATGGCATGAACAAATTATTTTAAATGTTAAGGTATCTTTTTGAAAGATGTATTAACGGAGAAGAGGTGCCTAAATCGTGTAAAACGGGACTTATATAAGTTATTCATAAAAAATGGGAAGAAAGATTATTGTAATAATTACAGAAGTATTGCGGTTCTCAATATAAGGGTGTAAATGAATTATACTCATAAATTTAACTGCATATAGAGGAGTATTGTCAACCGCTGTGGTCTCGAGGAAGCGTGCCACTTTGCCTGGGTTCGATCCCCGGTCGGGGCAGTTTTTCTGTGTGAGGTTTTTATCGGGGTTTTTTCTCACCTGTGAGATAAATGTCAGGAAAACTTTAAGGCCAAACGGTCCCCGAAATCATTTGGCCATCATCATCATCATCATCCTTCACCGGTGTGGAAAGCAACGGGAAGCTACCATATCTACAATTCCCTAGTAAAGTTACAAAGCATAGCATGAAAATGCTATGATACCAGTAAAAGACTTGCCCTCGGGCAGAATTACTATGGATCGATGGAGAGGAGTATTATATAAGTAATTTTAGATAGTGAACCAATGGTCTACGAATAAAAATGCCCAAGTTATGATTAAATTTGTAAAATGGTTGGCACGCCACTGATTATTTCAAATTAAAATTTAAATAATATGATACAGAGATTGTGACTGGCAGTATGCGTGCCCCTTTAGCTCAATGGTTGTAGCAGTTTTATCTCCGACACAAATTTAATATTAATGCACAAGTTCGAATTTGGGTACAATATGTGTACCCTATTTGTTTTCTTTTCTTCCTTTAATATGTATTTACTGAAAATCAGTTTTACGTACGTAGATTTACTTCTGGTTTAATTGTTTATTCATTATTTTACAGAATACGGTATTGGAATGTCGGCGCAGTACATGAGTTACAAACGTATTGTTTTCAATTGTTTGAAAGGTTGTAATAATAATGCACATAGGCCTACTGTAGAGTACAACAGGTTTCGCGAATAAAATGTGCAACTGTACTGTACAGTATTTATGTACTTAGATAAATTATAGTGTAGTGATCACAAGAGTAATAACATGAAGAGGTACAATGTATGTACACATGGCATACAAAATGTTATTGTGAAATAAGAAACAATACACCTGAATACATCAGAAAAAAAGTATTAGTGTTCGAATCTCAAATCCATCGCTTTAACCATTAAACCACACGTTAACTACACAGATTCTGCGTATTTTACTCTGAGCTAAGGCTCTCATTGTACCGATTCCATTGTAACCAGTGCAGTGGCGTACAATCATCTGCAAAGTTGGACATTTTAAGGAATTTGATAACCCAATATTTCATAAGCGTTGTTGATGAATTATTAGCAATCAGGATCTCGGAATTAATACTAAGATCTGAAGTTATTCTAGTACAATTTCTCTCCTACTTGGCTCTCCTCTTGATTTATCTGTATCACATATCGGTTACTTTAATTCCTTATAACTCATCCATTTTCCCTCGTAGACAATTGGTTCCTTATCTCATATAACGTGTGTAAGCCCCTCTGTAAGCAGTTAATTTGTGCGCTATAATTCATTTACACTCTGTATATGTGTGTGTGTGTGTGTGTGTTAACGCACATTTTTCGGAACAAACTCCGCGTATGTCAGTTTAAAAAGGTAAAGTCAAGATTGTCACCTGCAAAATCGGACCATTAAGAGTAGATGTTCATCTCAAAATGAATATTTTAAATCGATCTAGTTTTACAATTTACGACTTTTCGAAGCGAAACTCAAAATGTGCTATTGCAGTGAAACTAGGAAGATATTCTCCAAAATTCAACGAAACCTGAAACAAGAAATTTAAGCATTCACTCTAGAAGATCTGTTTGCATTTGTTGCAATGCATCTATATGGCATAATTTTTAATTAACAATTAAATTACAAAGCATCCTATAAAATCATCGCTTTAATTTATTTAAGATTAAAAAAATGAAAAACGAATCGGTAGAAATTATTTAAATTTGTATCAAATTATACAACACTATGTACTGTAATAGGTAATAAATTACGGTTATGCATGTTTTGTTTTCTCTGCAGTATAGCACATTTAAATAAGTTGCTATTTGTAAACCTACAGCTGTTCAAACCTAAATAATTTGGAGAAACATAAAACTCAACTTGTACACAGCAACAATGAAATCATATGTTACGTATGCATAAGAAACCTAAGGCACTAAAATCAGCTGACACATCACATGTAATAATATTTATAATGAAAATATTAAGATTAATATAAGACACTGTAAAGATAGTGGAATTTGAAGAATGAGATAAAATAATGAACTATATCTCCCAAACAAAAAGCAAAATTTACAATTTTTTATAAAATCCAAAAATGGTCATGTAAGGAGGATGCCAAAAAAAAAGACACCTAAAAATATTTATTGGAAAGCCTGAAGGAATAAAACCTAAATGAAGACCTACGCGCAGAAGGGAAGACAGTGTGATAAATGACTTAAGAGAGATGGTAATCCAAAACTGAAACCTTTCTCGAAAAATAGGACAGAATGGGGGAAAAAAAAAGAAAACAATGTTGAGAAGACCAAAACATTTGAATGGAAGTTGTAAAACTTGCTGAAGAAAAAAAGAAGAAATGTTGAGTTGTTTTCCAATTTAAAGGTTAAAAATAAAAATATATTCCAAAACGAGCAAAATAAGACCATAACTAATAGACATACTAAGGAATTCACATAGTTTGCGCAGGATTTATATAGAAACAAGTGTAATTTTACCAACATTATTATCATTATTGTTATTATTATCATTATTGTTATTATTATTGTTATTATTATTATTATTATTATTATTATTATTATTATTATTATTATTATTATTATTATTATTATTATTAACATGTTCTTTCCTAGATTTGCAAAAGTTATTTGTGGTGGGTCACACCGGGATTTTTCGGGTTCTTCTCGGGGTTCTCCCATTTCCCCAATTTTATCTCACCAACGCTCTACATTCTCCCTTCTCTCTCCTTCTTGTCTTTTCATTTTCCATTCCTTCATTTCGTATCACCCTCCACCTGATTTCATATTAGGGAAAATAGTTTGTTTGGCACACACAGGTGTTGAAAATATGTGATTGCAGAGATCTAATGGGGTCCACCAAGGAGCTGTCTCATGACGCCGAACCTGAAGAATAAAAACAGGACAGAAGAGAAACGGGAGGTGTAGTACAGTCTCATAATTCTAATAGAAGTGTAAATAAAATGTATTCTACATTCAGTTTTTATTAACAAACTATTCTCTAGATTAAAAGTTGCCAATTTGTAATTGTTGTTTCTCATATAATGGAGTATCATCTATCGGCCACGGACCCAACCCAAAAATGGCGGTATGAGTCATGAGAGAAGAACTTGGTGTGCCGGATCCGGTAAAGGACCTACAACTTAACACCTATACCCGAGCCGTCATATCTCCGGCTTTGAAGTTTAGGTTATACGAGGGGTAAAGGGAGAATTCGCCCTCTACTGCCAATAAGGATATGGTTGTAATGGGAGTAGATGTCTGCCACGACCAATCACTGCTCTTGACGCAGGTATAGCGCGCTGGCAAAGTTTGAAATTGCTGAGATGTTGTCAGCTGTATGTCTGCTAACCGCATACATAAAGCGGCCACCCCCACTGAATATCCATATCGGCAACACTGTCGTGAAAGCATCAAGGCCGGAGAATCAGTGGCTGCAGTATAGAATAGACTTCATTCCGTTCATCTATAATATAGCCAACTGGAATACCACAATATATCTTTCAGGCCTGACTGCCCGCTAATCCGAATAAATAACTAAACAACAACGAAAATCTTAGCTTTTAAAAATCAGATACCCAAGGGGAAACCCGTTGAACAAATAAACCATTTTAAATGAAGATCTTTTTAACAAACTTAACAAAATTTAATGATATGTATGGCACAATTAAGAGATTATTTAAAAATACATTAAAAGAAACAAAACTAAAATTTTATAAAGCTGTGGCAATCCCCATACTCTTATATGGTAGTGAATTTTGGGTTTTAACTAAAAGTGAAGAGAATATTATAGAGCAGCTGAAATGAGATTTCTGAGAAGTGTAGCTGGCTGCAAACTTCTAGATAAAAGAAGTGAAGATATTAGAAATGAGCTAAATATTTTTAAACTTTTAGATAAAATAAAACACTCTAGAAAAATCTGGGAAGAACATTTTCAAAGAACGAAAGATGAACAAATACAAAAAATTATACATAATTACAAACAAAAAAAGGAGACAGAAATGTTGGTAGACAAAACAATATATGGATTCAACGTTTTGAATGAGAATCTATGAGACCGGAACAAGCCACATGGGCTTAATCCGTAATTGTTTCTGATGATGATAACATGTTCTTGGAAGTGAAGGAAAGCATTTATAATACAATTATTTTTCAATATTTCTGCTTTGGATGTTATTTTTAAAGTCAGATAAATTTATTTTAATTAAATAATATACCTGGGTATAATAACAGTGTAGAGCAACCTTCAGAAAAATATTTGAAGACTGACATTTCGTTCCCTCTAACAAGGCTGTATAGAAATTTCTGTGTGAAATGTTACGCATGTCAGAATGAAGTCCATGTTATGTCCATCAAAATGTCATGCCGAAAAAAAGTATAGAAATACGGTTTGTTAAATGGAAAACTTTGTCTTCGATTTCAGTATATCCTGTGTCATATTTCATTGCAATATTCCAGGGATTTATCTTGTAATTGCAGTCAAAATGAACATTTGTAGAGGCGAGATACAGAAATTAATCAAAGCTTCTTACGCTTCGACAACCAATAACCAACTCCATTTCATAGCGTTTTCACTTCATTAAAATCTAACCAATATTATTTCACATTTTAGCTGCTTTAACGACCTTTAACTAGTTCACATCAGCGCAATGTATCTCTTATAATGTAATCTCCATTTAATTGCTACAGAATTATAAAACTTCTACATCAACTGCATTTCATAACTAACTCCCTGAAACTCTTGACTCGGGATGTTAATAGCCGCGCGAACATAACTTCTCCATGCATCTATATTCTCAGCTAATGGTTTCCAATATATTCTTTCCTCAATACATGGTTAAAGATATTCTCCCACCTCATTCTTGGCCTATCTACTGAGTATTTTCCTTCTAATTTTTCTACATGAATATTCCATTCCCTTCTTTTATTCCCCATCCATATTACGTGTTCTGCTCATCGCAGTCTAGCAGACTTAACTGTCATTGTATCTGGTTTTTTCATAAGGATCATGTAGCTCACTGTTATGTAGTCTTCTTCATTCACCTGCTTATTCGTCTCTGTTTGGTTTAAAAAAATTCCTAAGAACCTTATTATCTAATATCAGTAACTTTTCTCCGCCTTAAAAATAAGAGACGTTTCACAACCTTATAACTGAGAGCTGCCAATACATATTTTTATGGGAAACCAGATGTAATAAAAATAATTCACTGTCGTAGACACATGTGGGCAGGACATATTGGACGAATGCGTTAACCATGATTTTGCGATGTAAATTATACAGGGAATTATTGGAAAACATTCCTCAAGATAGGAATATATCTTCTTCTTCTTGATCAACTTCAAGGTTAGGCTGTAGTAAGCCTGTGCCAACTCAAAGCATATTCCTCCATCTGGTCAAGGGACGTCCAACGGAACGATTCCCTCTTGGAATATATTGTAAAGCCTGTATTGATTAACAAGATGTCTCCATTCTATTAATACGTTGAAACTATTTTTAATTTGTCGTCTGTCAGTTTATTTGCTAATTAATTTTTTGTAATTGTTCTCTTATGTCGGCATTGCGAATATGATCTCTTAAAGTGTGACCTTGCTATCCTTCTTAGGAAACGCATTTCTGCCGTCTCTATCTTCTTTTTTTTCCAAATTTATCCCTGCGTCATGTTGGTAGCCCGACCAGGGGAGATAAATAATACTCGTTTTACTCAAACCAATAGCCCAGACTCATATTACGATGACGACCACGGCGAAGAATAAGATTTTTTAATTTATGTACAGATTTTTAATGTTCGCACATATTTCTGTGCTTAAAGTTTTATTTTCCTTCTCCACTCGTCTCTATCCATCACTCCATGCACTCCAGTTTTCTTGTTCTCGTTCAAATTTTTATTTCTTTCATCCACGAGTTTCGAGGTCTTCCTTTCCATCTTCATCTAGGTGGAACAATCCCAATGTTTTTCTGGGTAACCTTTCTTCTTGCATTCGTCGTACATGCCCATACCAATTTAATTGCTTATATCTAATATAATATACTATTGATTATCTAATATTCACTTTTTCTCGTATGACAGTATTTATTTTTCTAATTTTGAACATCTTGCTGCTCTCCTTATGAAATTCATTTCCTCGACATAAGTTTTTGTTCTAAGTTTCTGGTTGAATGTCCAAACTTCAGCTCCATATGTGACAGTACTTCTCACAGTTAAATTATATATTTGTAACTTTTTTTCTGGTTATATGTCTGTTCCATAAGACTCCATTCGTCATTGCTGTAATGATCTACCTTTATTTATTATGTTCTTAATATCACTTTCTTGTTTATCCTCTTTACATACTTTTACTCCCAAATACTCATATTCATCACATGTTCTAATGTACCCATTTTGATCTTCTAATATTGAATCTTTGATTTCTGCTCCACATCCCATATAAAATGTTTTTTTCTAAATTTATTTTAGGAATATATATATATATATATATATATATATATATATATATATAGAGAGAGAGAGAGAGAGAGAGAGAGAGAGAGAGAGAAAGAGAGAGAGAGAGATTATGTCCGCGCGACCATGAACCTATTGGTTCGGTAGTGCCAGTGAGGTATGTGGTTTAATAGCACTCGAATACTGAAGTGGATATCAGTGTGTGTAATAGTGAAGGACTGCAGGATAGCGTGGATCAATCCATAGAAACATGACACATGTCAGTGAGGTTAGAACATCATCTTTATGACCGGTGTGAGATGTCCAATGCTGCTGACAACTACCCTCCAGCGTATACTTGTTCCTTACTGTGCGCCTCCCGGCGACATATGTTGCTTTGAACATTTGCATCACAACATTCATAACCAAAGTTACAACATATGTCAGGTTGTAAAACTTTCTGTTATATCCAATATGGAAATTTTTAACAAGTTGACAAATTTGTGGAAATGAATAAAGCGCTTAATATCTGTAAATTATATTGTTACTGACTTTACATTTCCATCAAACTTAAATAATAATAATAAGATAGTAAAGTGATCCCACAACAGGCCCGGAGGCCCTTGGAGTAGTAGGAGGTTAAGGCTCCCACTTTTTCTAGACTATTGCCACTTTATGTCAGCCCTGCGTGATGGCCGCCTTTACCCCCAGAACAAGCGTCTGGTACTCATTTCTGTTAGAGGCTGAGTCGACCCCAGGGCCATAGTGCCGCCAGAGGGTTTATAATAAATCATAATAATAATTAACAATATTTAATAATAATAATAATAATAATAATAATAATAAATAATAATAATAATACATAAATAAGCAAATGTCCCTCAACTCGTATCCAACTCAGGATCAGTCGAGGGATGAGATGAGATGAGATGAAGCTCCTATATAGAGGTCTGACGCACCATCACGGAGACAGATGAACGAAATGAAATGGAATTGATGAGATGAGATGAGTATGGAGAAATGGTGGAATGAAATTGGGCAGGGGAAAACGGGAGAAACCCCCGAGAAAAATCTGCCCAAACTCCGTTTCGTCCACCACGAAACCTACGTGGAGTGATTGAGATTCAATCTCGGGACACCAGTGGGGAGAGGCGGGTGTCTAATCGCTTGCGCCACGGAGCCGCCAATTAATAAAAATGATAATAATAATAAATCAATAATAATAATAATAATAATAATAATAATAATATATATAATAATAATAATAATAATATGTTTCAAATTCAATTGTGGATTTCGTAAAAGAATTATGGAAAAAAAGATCCCAAGAAGAATACTAACAATGGGTGCCACTGGTAGAAGAAGAAGAAGAAGAAGACGGAACGGCCAAAAATAACGCGGATTAATGGTGTTTTGAGCAGCATAAGTAAAAAAGATTGGACGAATGGAGATTGGAATAAGAAAGAGATGTGAAAGATAATGGCAGTACAATAATTGGGCGCTGAAAAATTTGTGAATAATTGTGGAACCTGTTAAATAAATGAAATAAATAATGAGGACTAGGTTTATGTGCAATAAAACATAGCTGAATATGTAAATGCATGGGGTAATTATTTTCAAATATATAGTATATAAAAAAATGTATAGAATAGTTCAAATGTTTTTTGGCAGCCACTAATTGTTGGGATCCAGACCTGGTGACTTTGTTGGCCTGAAATTTAAAGTGGACGCAATTTTTATCACCTCCCCCAACTTTTTTTTGCCCTATATCCCTTTTGCACCATTATGTCCATAATACCTTTTGAAGCAAGGAGATGCACTATCTCCTCTACTATTTAATTTTGTACTAGAGCATGCCATTAAATCTTTAGAGAATGAGGAAGGCTTACAACTCAATGGTATTAATAAGCTGTTAGTTTATGCTGATGATGTAGTACTACTGGCCGATAGCGAGGAGATACTAAAGGCCAACACGCACACACTATTGAGTAACACTAAGAAATTAGGACTGAAAGTAAATATCACTAAACTAAATATATGGTCACACGTAGAAATTCAGTATATAATGGAAATGGACAGCTAATGACAAATGAGGGAAATTTTGAGGAAGTGGCTGAATTCAAATACCTAGGAACAATAATCACAAATAGGAATGAGATGCACAAAGAAATTAAACATAGGCTCAATTCTGGAAATGCATGCTATTATGCATTGCAGAGACTTTTGATGTCCCAACTCCTTTCAAAAAACGTTAAGCTGAAAATATATAAAACTATTATTCTACCAGTTATATTATATGGGTGCCAAACATGGACTCTTACTTTAAGGGAGGAAAGGAGATTACGAGTATTTGAGAATAAAGTTCTTAGGAAAATTTTTGGACCAAAGAGAGATGAACAGACAGGTGAATGGAGAAGACTACATAACAATGAACTACATGGTCTTTATAGGAAGCCAGATATAATAAGAACAGTTAAGTCTCGTAGACTGCGATGGGCAGGACATGTTGCACGTATGGGGAATGAAAGACGTGCATGGAAGCTTCTTGTAGGAAAGCCAGAGGGAAAACGCCCAGTTGGTAGGCCAAGAATGAGGTGGGAGAACAACATTAACTATGATTTGTGGGAAGTAGATTATACAGGGAATGATTGGAAAGCATTAGCTCAGGATAGGGATGTATGGAGAGCTTATGTCCGCGCGGCCATGAACCTTCGGGTTCGATAGTGCCAGTGAGTAAGTGAGTAAGTATACCTTTTACGATTCATTTATGTTATTTTTAATATATTTATATAATTTACATAACAAATTGTGTTATTTAATATACTCCACAATTTCATATATATTATATACACCTATATATTAATACGTGGAGGAAAAACTTTGCTCCCCCTTTTAAGCACATTGTATCCACGGAGGAGTGTGATATTTGGCATAATTAAAGTTCATATATAGAAGGAGTGCAGAAAAATAAAATTTATGTATAATATGTGTTTCAAATAAATTGAATTCAACAAAATAAAATTGTCCCTAAGGAATTTATATGTATTACTCATTCATTTGCCTACTCATTCATTTGTTTATTTGTTTACGTCCATACTCAAAGTGCATTGTTGTAAAGAAGAAAATTGTGCAGCAGCAATGTGAATTGATGTAGGCCTACTCTTATGTATTTATTATTAATGGTTTATTATCAGTGATTTAAGAAAGTTAGTACATTTTGACATGTGGCACGAATGGAGAATAAAAGACGTGCACGGAAGTTTCTTGTAGGAAAACCAGAGGGAAAACGCCCAGTCGGTAGACCAACAATGAGGTGGGAGAAAAACATTAACTATGATTTGAGGGAAGTCGATTTTACAGGGGATGATTGGAAAACATTGGCTCAGGATAGGGATATATGGAGAGATTATATCCGCGCGGCCATGAATCTACGGGTTCGATAGTGCCAGTGAGTTAGTTAGAGTACATTTTATTACTTAAATTAAACCCTGTCTAATCTTTGTTTCAGTAATTTAATTACTTTTTTTTATTTTGATATTCGCACCTACTTCCATTATGCCTCGACATAGATCATAGACGAGTTGAAGTGAGAGACAAAGAAGGGATATAATATATTCCCGTACACATAATAATAGGCCAAATTTAAATAATATACAAATGACAAATTACACGTTATTGTTTATCAAATATGGCTTCGCTAAGCTATATCACATATTTCCTAACGTACGTATTTTTAAAATAAATCGATAATTAATGCATAATGAATTGTGGTCGAATTTCGATCGCTGGACGACCACTAGTATATAATTAATACTAAATTAATTTTTCATTAACATGAAATTAGTGAATTTCTGTGATTTCAGTGAACAAAATTTAGTAAGTAGGAACTTAGGGAATCTCGTTAATCCATTCATGCGCTATAGCACTCTTGTGTGTATATCCCATATGTACCGCGAGGGAACATGTGTACTTCCTAGCAAGGGTTTCTTAACAAGCTAATTTAGTTACGCTTATTTACCTACAGATGTCAACGAGTGGCATGTAGTTTGCAATCCCCTCGATGATACACTAGTAGGGAAACCCAGGTATTACTCGGATCGGCGAAGGTCGATTAAATTTTGCGCAGAGGCTTTTTTTATTCAGCTTTGCTATTATTTTAAGAGCCTGAAAATCTTCAGGAATCACGGCTTAAAGTCACTTCCGGAGGACATGTGCAATGGATTCTTCATCGATCCCGGCCTAGTTTAAATCCGCGAACTTTGGGTCTAGAAGCAAGGAACATAGTCAATAGAACACCGCGACCTACATAACACACTTGTAACAAGAAATATTTGCATTGTTTTTTAATTTAACTGGAATGAGTACGGTGAATATACACATGCTTATTATTAACAAGTCAGCACTGAGTTTTATTCAAATTGAAAATTGTATAATAGGGAATAGAAATAACTTTTTTCTTCAGTCTCTTCCATTTCTGAATCCCAAATTTCTTGCTGCAAAACAAGTTTAATGTTCGCCATCTCGAGGGTAGTTATGTATCAGAAGATCATTTTCTAAATATCATTTGACCACCTTGCATCGAAACTGACTTTTGTGTACCTGCGATCTTCTTAAATTAATATATGTACAATGTCAATATTTGGCTTCATAACATTAATTAAGTCACTACAAACTTGTGTTAAAAGTGGCTATTGTAATCAAAGTGACTCCTGTTTACAGCAAAATACTTTACAATATTTCGCACAAATTTATGAAAGTGGTCAAGAGGCTTTTTGAAAATCATCTTCTCATAGAATCTTCAGAAAACAAAATTTCTGATTATAAGTCAAGATGGATACAACATGTTCATCGAATGGAAGATCACAGAATACCCAAACTAATGTTAAGATATCAACCTGCAGGAAGAAGAAGACCAGGGACGTCCACTCAAAAGACTTCTGGATGGTGTTCCTCTTGAGGGCGAAACAGGTCAACAAATGGCCTAAATTCGTGAATGTACTATGATGATGATGATCTTCTCATATGTAAGGCATCAGCTTAAAATTTAATAAGTCCTAATTATATTTTTATTTAAAAAGTATTAATTGTGGGGGGTATGCAAAAATCTGTACAAGAATGCAATGTCTAAGATTAAAATATGAAATAAATTGTCCAATTGATTCCATGTACCTAAAGGTTTAAAACAAGGATGTTGTTTATCTCCTACACTTTTTAAAATAAACATTTAACAAAAGAAATGTTATAATTTGGGAATATTGATGAATGACAATATAGTATGTACATTGCAATTTGCAGATGATCAAATTGTATTGGCTGAAGACTATTATGACATTGAATATATGACCAGGAAATTAATGGAAGAATATGAAGTGTGGAGATTAAAAATTAATATAAATAAAACTCAGTATATGGTAATTGGTGATAGTGGAGAAAATGTTGTATTTGAAGATTCCAAAAGTACCATTAATATTTGTAACAAAATAAAATATTTGGAGTTGAAATAAATGAAGATGCAAACACTGATTTGGAAATAACAAAACGAATAGTTAAAGGTCAATCTGCAATAGTAATGTTGAATGAAATTTTGTGGGATAACAGATATTCAAAGAAACTAAAATCCATGTTTATAAACCAAAAGTAAGAAGTGCAATGGGCTATGGAGCAGAAACGTGGACTATGAGTGCCAAATTAAATTGGAAATTACAGTCTACAGAAATGAGTTGTTTTAAGATGTGCACGATTGCTTTAATTTAGACACCATCAGTAACAGTGTTATCCGAGAATAATTATATTTAACGAAACAATTATGCAATTTGTGGGATATAAACAATTACATTGGTTTGTTTACCGGAAGAGTTATGAATGAAGATAAATTGCCAGTTAGGATTTTGGAGTGGATTCCAAATGGGAATAAACTAAGAGGAAGACCTAAGAAGACATGAGTAGAGGACAATACTAATAAAATTCATTGTTAAACCGTTGAGGTGGAGAGTCATAAAACAAAATAAGTTAAAATATACCTTCTTAGGTAAAATCCGTCGTCCTCAACTTATAAAATATGCAATCTTTATGCCTTTCAGAATATCCGTTCCATCTTCAGCAGGTCCCTCTTTGCTACAACATCCAGTATGATGGTTGATGCTGCTGGTCCTAATGTGGTGTTGTCGTGAGGACGACGGATTTTACCTAAGAAGGTATATTTTTAACTTAATTTGTTTTATGAGTAGAGAAGATTATGAATTTGATGAAGGATAGGAGTCTGCAGGATGGTGACTGGAAGGATACAGATGAATGAAGGAATAGAACCAAAGCTTAATATTGGCCACAGGAAAATATTGTATAAATTTCAAAGCTGTTGAATAAATAAAAAGTCCACCGCTGTGGTCTCGAGGTAGCGTGCTGCCTTGTCACGCAGCGGGCCCGGGTTCGATACCCGGTTGGGGCAGTTTTTCTGGGTGAGGCTTTTATCGGAGTTTTTCCTCACCTATGAGACAAATATCAGGAATACTTTAAGGGCCAAACGGTCCCCGAAATCATATGGCCATCATCACCATCTTTATCATTATCATCGTCATCATCATCATCCTTCACCGGTGTGGAAAGCAACGGGAAGCTACCACACTTACAATTCCCTCGTAAAGCTGCAAGCATATCATGAAAATGCTATGATTGCAGTGAAGGACCTGCCTTCGGGCAGAATTACTGTATATGGATGGATGGAATAAATAAAAAATGCATAAATCGTTAAAAATAATACTGTTTATAGTTTAACAGTCTCTAACTTATTAGGGAACATGATTCCACTGTATAAAAAAACTTCTGGAGTATAACTTATTTTCTGTTTCATGAGTCATAGTCTGTAATTTGCACTATAATGGCCGACTATTCAGTTAATACTATTGCTACGACTTACCGACAACGTCCATATGCCCTGATACAAGCGCCGTGTGGAATGAAGGAGCATCAGCCGATACTTCACAGCTATATCTTTGCAGATAAAGACAGCTTCACATGTTTGATTGTTATTTGTGTGGCGTTTGATTTCGATTGCTGAAACAAATGAAACGCGCTTAATTAATTTACAACCCAATCCCTTTCTTTTCAATCACACTGTACCATATTTAATACGTGAAATGTTACATTTTTCATCTCACTATAAAGCGAGACAGTAAAAAATCTGGGAGTATTTATGGATAAACATTTAAGTTGGAAGAAACAAATGAACATAATTTGCAAAACAATTTTCTGAATAATACACATTAAATCGTATAAGAAATTGTTTACCATTTGCTATAAGGAAAATGTTGGTTGAATCACTTGCAAATGCCCCATTTTTATTATTGTGATACCCTCTTTACTGACCTAAATACTCTTCTTACCAAAATACTTCAACGTGTTCATAATTCTTGTATACGTTTTATTTGTGGTATTGGCAGATGTTATCACATTACACCATCCCTGGAACAATTGTCATGGCTTCGTCTACAAGATCGTAGAACCATCCATTCCTATCTCTCACTATAAAATATTACACACATCATTATCTTATTATTATTTATCACACCACTTCACTACACTCTCTGATACACAAAACGTAGATACCCGAACCCATCAGCACATTTTCCTTTATATCCCTCCTCATCACATTACCTGTTATTCGAAATCTTTTACAGTTTCTCCTGCTAGAATATGGAATTTTCTTCCACCCTATATCAGAGACTGCCAAATTTTATCATCTTTTAGAACCAAATTGAAAGTAAAACTATTAACAGAAACAACTCACTAATATTACTTTTTAACATTTAATAATGTTTTTTCATTATTTAATAAAAATGTAATAGGATTTGTCAATATATTTACCTAATGCCTTATATATAAGCGATAGATTAATTCATTATACATTGCTCAAAAAAATTAGGGGATATTGTAGAATAACCTATTAAGACTATGTTTTTAGGAACAGTATTAGATGCAATCACTTTCTATTACTCCAAAAGAATGTCAACAAGAGTTTGAAGTCACTACGTAACCTCTGTACCACACCAGATATCAAAGATATCCTGATTAGGAATATGGCAAACAAACAAAGCAACATTAACATGGGTGAAAATGTTTCTTTAGTATGGTGTATGGTCTCCTCGAACGGCCAGCACTGCCTAACACCTGTGTGGCATTGATGCAATGAGGTTAGAAATGAGTTCTTGGGGGATACGTGACCACTCTTCCATAAGAGCAATGTGCAGCTCTGGAACAGTTGTGGGAGGTGCTGGTCTGCCTGCAATGCACCTGCCTAATGCATCCCACACATGCTCAATCGGATTTAAGTCCGGGGAGGAACCTGGCCATTGCATACGCTCGATACCCTCCACTTCCAGCATGTCGTCCACCAAGCCAGTTCTATGGGGTCATGCATTATCGTCCATAAAAAGAAAATAATCACCTATGACATCAGCATAAGGCACGACAAAAGGTCGGAGAATCTCATCTCTATACTTTACCGCAGTCAAAGTACCACCTTGGATAACGTAGAGGCCCGTACGTCCACCACTACTGACTCCTGCCTACACCATCAATCCACCGCCACCATATGGGGATCTTTCACGTACAAAAGCTGGATTGTTTCGTGTCTCTTTTTCTCTCCAGATGAATACACGCCGACTATCACTTCCATGTTGAATCGCGACTCATCAGAAAAAAGAACTGATCACCATTCAGCATGCCTCCACCCACGATGTTCCTCCGCCCAGTTTCTGCGATCTCTACGGTGTTGTGGAGTTAACCTGGTACACACCTTGGGCCTACGGGCATAGAAACCACTTCCATGCAGTCGATTAGGGACAGTTTGAGTTGACACCCTGCGTCCTGTTGCTGTTTGAAGTGTATTTCGCAGTTGAGTTGCATTCTGCTGTCTATTCCGATGGGCTGTTAACAAGAGGTAACGGTCATCCCTTGCTGTTGTTGCCCTTGGTCGACCTTGTCCGGCTCTTCTGTGAACAGTATGTTCTTTGAAAATGATTTCAAAGACTGGAAATCACGCTTTGAGACACCCCAATGGCTTGTGCCACCTCTTGTTGTGTCTGTCCAGCTTCCATCCTTCCTATGGCCCTCCAAGCCATTGGTTCAGGTAAATCACGTTGTCGAGGCATCACTGTCCCTAAGGCAAGTCATTCACTAACTGAAAACTGGACTGGATTTAAAAACAGCAACAAAAAATTCACCCCCACACCACCCTTTCACATCAACAGTACAGACACTGCCCTCTGGTGTGGTACCGAGGTTACGTAACAACTTCAAACTCTTATTTACATTATCTTGGAGTAATAGAAAGTGATTGCATCTAATACTATTCCAAAAAAACATAGTCTTAATAGGTTATTCTACAATATCCTCTAATTTTTTTGAGCAGTGTAGTTTATTACTTTCTTTGTATTTTTTCATTTTTTATGTATGGTAGATTCGAGCTGTTATTCCTTTGTGTATACGTTCTTTCATTAGTTTAATTTTAATTGTATTTAATTTTATTGTATTATTAGACATTATTTTCATTATTGTTCAGTTTGACAGATAATTAATTGTTTACTATGTACTATTATTGTAATGTTTTGTATTTAAATGTAGCATATGTTTGTCCTGGTGAGTGGAAGAGAAGGCCACATGGTCTTACTCCACCAGGCTAAATAAAACTAAATCAAAATAAAGATATTGTGATTGGTTTCATCTCGATGTTAACATAACTGTAGATCATGTTCATATTTTTACTTTAATTCTAAATATTAAGGTTAGGTAGCAGCACTTTATACACTGTAAAACAAAATATTACTGTGTCATAAATTTTAAATACTCAGCCCCATCAAATTTGGAAACATCGGACACAATGGACAAAACTCAGATATCCTTCAAAGCGAGTCAGTCTCGCTGAAATTACGTGAACTAATCGAATTCCTCAAGAAGTCGAATTTAATTAATTTAATATTTTAATGAAGTAATCGAAAAATGAAAAAAACTGAAGTTATGAAGAGGAAATAAGAAATAGAAATAATAAAGGAAAATTTGCAATTGCTTGCCTCAATGGAATATTGTGGAATAAAAATACAAGTAATAAAAATAAAATAAATATATATCATATAATTGTTAAAAGCATCATTACTTATGGAGCAGAAATTTTGCCATTAACAACAAAAACAAATAAGTATCTTTTGGCAACGGAAATGAATTTTATACGAAGGGCAGCAAGAATTTCAAGAAGATAAAAAATTAGGAACTCAGTTATAAGGGAGAAAATGAAGATTGAAGACACTATTTTAGATTATATTAAAACCCAGCAATTAAGATGGTACGGACATGTCCAGCGAAGGAAGAGGATCGGCTACTAAAATATGTTTTGGAATGGAAACCTGAGGGAAGACGAGGCAGAGGAAGACCAAAAACCTGGAGTCAGGGAATATATTTATATATGCAGGAGAAACATATACAACCAGAGATTGGATTGACCGATAAAATTGACTATTGGGAATCGAATGATATCAAAGACATTAATCAACCGATGATCTATCTATCTATGGAAAAATTAATCACTAGATATTGTTTAAATGTTTAGTCAAATTACACAACAATTTATAAACAGGTAATGACTTGCGGTTATGCATGATTTGTTTCTCTGCAGTCCGACACTTTT